>BTPG01000002.1:245742357-245994857 GCA_036245525.1 Semisulcospira habei
TAACTTCTGAAGGCAATGACAGTCTTCAGAGGACAGCTTTCCCAGTTTTGAGATTTGCAACCCTGGGGCTGAAAGTGTTAATCGTGCAATTCTGCCGTTTAGCTGTCGCGTTGATGTATCTATTAACCTCTTCGCCGCCGGGAATACGTGAACGCGGTCCATCTGCAAGAGACAGATCCTCAGAGCCCCGCGACAGCGTGGGCTCGTGAGGATCTGAGTCTCTTGCTAAGATCAATTTGTGTCCTTGTACCTTGGGCTGTTGTGGCTTTTAGTGTTTGAGTAAACAACGAATTCAGAAACAAAAATGCGTCCGATGGCAAGGAAGGGGTTAATTTCTCTTACAGTTGAGGCGAGTAGTGAGCTGTTTGTTCAGTTAATGAGATTTAATGCCCGATCCCGCCGGCTACTAAAGCCCATAATACCATAATACATCTCACACTAGAAGTGATAAAACGTGATCACGATATATGTGGCTTTTGGAAGTAAAGGGGTTAACTCATTGAATCTCGTCGCACTACAGCAAGATGGGATTGACCTTGGTAATTTAAGGGTAGTACCAGATTTCGTCTCCTGCAGCTGGCACATAGGCGCTAAGTGACACCTCCAAAATTTGGGAAATGCGGCCGTAGGGTGAAATGGGTTAAGGTGTTATTGTTTTCACCGTTTGGGGTCACGGTTTAGCGTAACGCAGCTGGCAGACAGTGTCACCAATAAATAATAAGGGTGAATAATAAGGGTGTATTCGCCATGCTGAAGCATAGCGTATCTGATTAGACAGAGCTTTCACAGGATAAGGTGTCAACACAGCAGATTTATTGCCACAGGCTCCGGGCGAGACACGCTTTTTTTCCAAAGGAGCTTTGACTAAATTCAAATCCGTTGCGCCACCGCGTGCGCGCATCTAGCTCAATTCAGAATACAAGCGAAGCACCATCGTCAGGCCCCTATGGCTTTATCACTATGTGTACATGGCGTATCACAATGTACAGTATTGACCTCTTCTAAAATGGAGGGTGGTTGGGGGCGCGGGGGGGGGGGGGGGTGGAGGAGGGGGGGGGAGGGGGGGGGTTGGGGAGGGGGGTTGGGGCGATATCCTTTACACTGTCCGTTATTATAGGTCTGCTTGATGTGAATTTTTCACACCTTTTTCATTAAAAAAAATCTTTTTAATCTCCTCTCACTTTTTTCTTCTTCTAATCTGCATTCGAGCGCCACGAATATGTTGCAATAAAAGTTGCTGCACTTAAAAGTGGACTTCAATGTGACCGGATTGGACTGGACTGATTTGCAGTATCGGATTGGATTGGGTTGGATTGCCGGACAGCGTTGTAGAAGAGATCGATACTACACACTTCGTGAAAATACTTTTTCGACTCACGGCTGTATCAGTCTACAGAATGCGTTCAGCGTGGTTAGTAAACTAGATACATTAGAGACTGTCTTTTTTGTTTTGACTTAACCCATTCACTGATAGTGGCCGCAGTTTGCGTTTCTGAAATCTTTCACAATTCAAGACTCAAGGGCCCCACTGAGCCTTCCGAGGGGCACAAATACAAAGTTGTGTCAGCAAGAGGCATAGATCTTCATGAGCCCCCGCGAATGCGGGGGCTCATAAAGATCTATGACTCTTTGCAGCTGGGTTGTGTTTACTCAAGTTGTTCTCGGCAGTGAGCCATAACGTCCAAAAGCATGTACAAACTTTTTTTTTTTTTTTTTTTTTGCTTCAGCATCTCACATGAAATATAAATTGGCGTTGTTCAACCTTTAGCTGCGAACACCACCCAACTGCAGGAGGCAAAGAACCTGGTGAGCCCCAGCAGATGCGGGGGCTCATAAGGTTCTTTGCCTCTTTGCTGACCCTATTCATATCCGTATTCCTCGATTCGATGGGGTTAGGCTTAGAGGGTCTGAATATGCCCTGCTTTCAAAGACAGTTTTGTGTCCGGCACTGGCAGTGAATGGGTTAATTTGACACTGACCAGCCTCCAGAGTTTCTAATTTCGTCTGGTTGCGGTAAATCAGAATCAGTTTTCATGGCAACACGCCTTCCATTTGATCTATGGAACGACTGCTTGTTATAGACTTGTTGGACAAAGGCCAGACGAAAACACACCCTTGTTTTGAATCCACTTATCCTAAGACAGAGGTCGGGTTTAACTCATTCAGCCCGGCGCACGTATTTCTCAAATTTTGGAGACTATGCACCTGTTGCAGGAGATGGATCGACCATGATAATTTAAGGGCAGTGCCAGATTAGCTTGGCGCCGACAGGCGCCAAGCTAATCTGGCACTGCCCTTGAATTATCATGGTCGATCCATCTCCTGCTGTAGTGCGTCAGGGTTGAATGTGTTAATTTGTTTAGCTTGGGACCCAAAAATACACGCTTCTAACTGATTAGCTCAATTCATCATGTATCTGCTTTCTTCTTATTTTGTTTTTATATCAGATCAACAACAACACTGAACAAAAAAAAAACAAACAAACAAAAAAAAAAACAACCGAGGATTTATTATATTTCTGAGATGAATCGACCATGATTTAACACGGTGAAGGAAGCGCTAGAATAACTTGGTCCATTGTGATTTTAGTCTTCTTAGGTGACAAGGTGGGCTCAAGTGGTAGAGCGTCGGACTCTCGATTGAAAGGTCGTGGGTTCTAACCCCGTTGGTTAAAAATGTCTACAGACTCTATTTGGTGCCCCGTCTTTTAAATCACCTTTGTGGTGGCAGAAGACGTTAAGCCCTAAACTGTTCACGTTTAGTGATTCTTCCTCTTCTTCTCTCTAAACTGGTACTTCGCTGTCGTACAAAGCACGTGAAAGATATTTCTGCGTACGTTTCCAGCCTTCAGTCTGGCCACACCTGAGTTTGTGATTAAGTCGTTTATGCTTACCTGTCGGCACCTGGGGAATTCCCTCAGCGCTCTGTCTTATTTTCAACACCAGAATTTCTTGAACCGAGCCGAGCGTCGGGCACCGAACGTACGAACTCCTCCTTTGATGAACGGTGCCAGATTCCCGCCATCTCAGTGCAGGAGGCTTAGATTCTCATGAGCTAATGAGAATCTGTCTCTTGTTGGTAGAGGTCGGCCACTTTTACGCCGAGGAAATTTCAGAGGGAGACTCAAAATCATTTTAGTTGGAAGTTCAATCCGCAGACTGACTACCGGTGGAAGCAAGAAGTGAACTTTCTGGCAGGAACCTCAGATCGTCGTGATATGTCGAAGACGAACTGGAGTTAGCGGCGAGTCCCAGGAAGCAAAACGTCCTCGGGCCGACGACGGACCGAGGATCTTTTGCCTCCTAGGAACAAGCCAACACCTATTGCAGCATCTTGCGGGTCATGCAGATGTACGTCTGTGATAGATAGTAGGTTGTTCGCTGAGCGCAGACTTCGCCGGGTTTTCAACACCAGTTTAGTTGTTTTGTGTGGCGCAGCTGCTTCAATAAACAACAATGGAATGATGCAAAACCTGTTGCTGAAAATAAAAAAAAAAAAAATGGAAAAGATAAAGTAAAATAAAATAGCATAAAATAGCATTTAGGTACATGAAATGTCATAAAGGTATGTTAAAACTATTCATACAATAAAAGAGAGTACATGATCTTCAGTCTGCTGTTCTGCATGACCTAGATCGACTAGCTGTGTGCGCGCAGGATTGGGGGCCCTTTTGAACCCTTTTAACCCCCAAGGCCCCATTTCCACAATTTTGGAGGTGTCACCTAACGGCTATGTAACAGATGCAGGAGATGGATCGACCATGATAATTCAAGGGTAGTGCCAGATTAGCTTGGCGCCTGATGGCGCCAAGCTAATCAGACACTACCCTTGAATTATCATGGTCGACCCAGCGCCTGCTGTAGGGCGTTGGGGCTAAATGGGTTAAGAATGTTTTCTGTGCTTTTCACAGTTTGAGTTATTTGTAGGAATTTACATGCTCCCTTCTAACCTAAATTGCCACAATGTGGGATAAATACACGTGTTTTTATTTACTTGACTTGTGGAAATAAGGCAAAATGCAGGAGGGGCAGTTGAAAACAGTTTATTTTATTTCGTTGTCTTCCTCCCATTTCAATTTTTCCCCCCCTCTTTTACGACTGAGTGTCCCAGACTGCCGGGCGCCAAGGTCTCTTATAGCTATCAGCTGAGACTAATTTTCCGGCTCTTGTAAACAGAATGTAAGGAGGCTTGTCGATCCATTTTTATATATGGTTTGTGCGTGCCCGTGCAATGAAGTACAGCACGGAATATTTTGTAGTCAGTGATGCTCGCAACTGTGCGTTCAGGGAGCGTCTGTGATGTTTCTGTGCGGGCCATGCAGTAAGCAGCCGATTTGCTGCCCACTCCAGGTGTCTGGGTTTTGTTGTTGTTGTTGCGTTCCTAAACACTCCCCTCCCCCCCCCCCCCCCAGTAGCAAAAGGTCTTAGGACCGATATGACGGCCGCAGTTGGCCCGTGCACGGCTGTGCGCGGGCCCACTGCGGCCGTCGTCGGCCCGAGGACCGTCGCGCACTGGGCCAGGATCACCCAACAGGATGAGAGGATTGCGGTTTTACTTACTTACTTATGCCTGTCACCCCTACCCGGGTATAGGCCGTCGACGAGAGACCTCCAGCGACTCCTGTCCTGTGCTTCTCCTTCTATTTTACTCCAGGTGGTTCTCAGTCTCTTGATGTCTGCTTGGAGGTCTCGACGCCAGGAGTTTCTCGGCCTACCTCTTTTCCTCTTTCCCTGGGGGTTCCATGACAATGCCTGCCTAGTGGTACTGGAAGCTGGCTTTCTCAGACTGTGACCAATCCATCCCCATCTTCTTCGCCCAATTTCATTCTCTGCTGTTATCTGCTCTGTTCTCTCCCATAGTCTGACGTTGCTGATCTTCTCTGACCAGTGGATTTTCAAAATTCTTCTAAGGCAACTGTTTATGAAGATCTGTACTCTGTTGACTGTGGTTTTTGTCAATCTCCAAGTCTCTGCTCCATATAGGAGAACTGCTTTTACGTTGGAGTTGAAAATCCGGACTTTGGTGTGTTGTGACAGCTCTCTGGAACTCCACACTTTTTTCAACTGGAGAAAGGCTGCTCTGGCTTTACCGATTCGTGCTCTGACATCTGCATCAGTGCCGCCTTTTTTGTCTATGATGCTCCCGAGATAGGTGAAGGACTCCACCTCCTCCAACGGGGTGCCAGCAAGCAAGACTGGTTCTTCCCTGGTTGCGTTCAGCCTCATTGTCTTTGTTTTCTGTTTGTGAATGGTGAGGCCAACTTGGGACGAGATGTCAGCAAGCCTCGTGGTCTTGTCCTGCATTTGTTGATGAGTGTGGGACAGTAATGCCAAGTCGTCTGCAAAATCGAGGTCGTCAAGCTGTGTCCACAGTGTCCACTGTATTCCACTTCGTCTGTGCTGTGTGGTCATCTTCATGACCCAGTCTATGGCCAGTAGGAAGAGAAACGGAGACAGCAGACACCCCTGCCTGACACCGGTTCTGACCTGGAGCTCCCTGGTGAACTGCCCTTCGTGGATCACGCGACATGTCATGCCATCGTAGCTGCTCTTGATCAGGCGGACGAGCTTTGTGGGTACACCGTAGTGTCGTAGGACTTTCCACAGAGTCTCTCGGTCCACGCTGTCAAATGCTTTCTCGTAATCCACAAAGTTGACGTACAGCGGGGAGCTCCACTCCAGAGACTGTTCCACGATGATGCGGAGAGTGGCGATCTGGTCTGTACATGATCAGTTTTTCCTGAATCCTGCTTGCTGGTCTCTCAGCTGGGGGTCAATGGAGCTCTTCATTATCTCCAGGATGATCCTGTTGAAGACCTTTCCTGGTACTGACAGCAAGGTGATTCCTCTGTAGTTGGAACACTTGCTGAGGTCGCCTTTCTTGGGAAGCTTGATTAGGTACCCCTCCTTTCAGTCAGCCGGCATCACCTCCTCTTCCCAGATCTTTCCACACAGTGGATACAGCATCTCCACTGTTGTCTCTAGGTCTGCTTTCAGAGACTCCGCTGGGATGCCATCCGGCCCTGCTGCTTTGCCTTTCTTCAAAAATGCTACTGCTCTTCTGATCTCTTCCCGGCTGGGTCTGTCACAGCTGATGGGTAGGTCAGTCTCTGCTGGCTAGATGTCTGGGGGATCGGGTGGGCTGGGTCTGTTCAGTAACTCTTCAAAATACTCGGCCCATCTGTCAAGTTGGTCTGCTCGGTCTGCAATAGGCTTGCCTTCTTTGTCTTTTACTGGTCTTTCTGTATGGCCATACTTGCCCGACAATCTTCTGGTAATGTCGTAGAGCTGTTTCATGTTGCCGCTGCCTGCTGCTTTTTCTGCCTCTGCTGCCAGGCTGTCTGTGTAGGCCCTCTTGTCAGCCCTGATACTCCGCTTCACCTCGCGGTTGGCTTTCGAGTATTCCTCCTGTGCCCTTGCTTTGGCTGCTCTCGTGCGACTTTGTTGACAACTGCTTTCTTCTGCTTCCTCACTTCTATCTTCTTCAAGGTCTGTGCCGATAGCCAGTCCTTGTGATGGTGTTTCCTGAACCCTACAGTGTCTTTGCAGGTTGAGTTCAGCGCCTCTCTAACTGCCTTCCACTGCTGCTCTGTGGTGACCGCCTCCTCTTCATTTACTAGCTCCTGTAGCGCTTGAAACCGGTTGGACAGCACCAGTTTGAACTCTTCTCTCACTCCAGTCTCTCTCAGGAGGCCTACATTATAGCGCTGTCTTCTAGTTGTCTCTGTGCGGCTTTTCTTTAACTTGAGCTTTATTCTTAAGGTAAGCAGATGGTGGTCTCAGGCGACATCTGCTCCCCTCCTCACTCGAACATCTTGAAGGGATCTTCTAAATTTCTTGCTAATGCAGATATGGTCTATTTGGTTCTCTGTAGTATGGTCAGGTGAGACCCAAGTTGCTTTGTGTATTCTTTTGTGTGGGAAGATGCTGCCTCCAATGACAAGTCGGTTTAGAGCACAAAAGTCTACAAACCTCTCCCCGTTCTCACTCATCTCCCCTAGTCCCTGCCTCCCCATCACCTCTTCGTATCCGGTGTTGTCCTCCCCTATTTTGGCATTAAAATCGCCCATGACGATGGTGATGTCTCGCTCCGCACATTTGTCCACGGCATTCTGGAGTCGGTCGTAGAACTCTTGTTTCTCTTCCTCGTCACTGTCATTAGTGGGCGCATAACACTGGATGACGTTCAGCTTGAGCTTTTTCTTGGTTCTAAAGGCTGCTGTGATAATTCTTGGCCCAAGAGGTTCCCAGCCCATCAGCGCTCTCTGTGCCACTGGTGACAGCATGAATGCTACTCCTTCTGTATGGGGGGCATTCTCCTCTTCATGACCTGAATACAGAATCATCTCCCCACTTTTCTGGCCAGACTGCGTCCATCTGGCTTCACTGATACCTAGCAGGGAAAGGTTGTACTTTTGCATTTCCGCTGCTATTTGGGCGGCCTTGCCGCTCTGGTACATGGTCTTGACGTTCCATGTGCCCATGGTTGTGTCCCTGGATAGAGAGAGGCGGCTCGGTCCTGTGGCGTCCGAAGACTTCCGGCTTTCACCACAGAACGTCATAAATCTTCTGGTAGAAGAACCTTCCTCCTCCAGGAAAGGCCCCACCCGGGTCTGCCCTGGGGGACTTGGGTGGGGTTAGGTATTTTTTAGTTCCCAGGGTCACCCTGGTCAGCCCCACAGGGTGGGTTTTTCTCTCTATTCTGGGGCATGTGTTTCTGTCTACCCTTTGTCCATTCACCTGTATTTGCCTTTTTAAAACTCTCCCTACTGTCTGCACTGCCTGTAGCTCTTGATATTGGATGTGTGTTGCTAAATGGTCTTAGCTTTATTTATGCCCCATGTTGTAGGTTTATTTAATGTATTTGACCGGCTGGCGACATACATTCAATTTTCTGTTTAGTTTTTTTTTCACAAGCAATGCAGGCACGTCCTGAGAAAGCCTTGTTGCTGTCGGGACGTTAAGCAATGTACAATCAATCAATCAACCTCCAGGAAAGGAATTACTGTTTGTCTTTTCGTCGGCATTTTTGTAGCTATTTCCTTTTTTGCAGGGTGGGGAAGCTACCCCCACGCCCAACCCCCTTACTAGGAGGACCAGGGGTTTTCTGTCGGGGTCACCTTCTCTTAGACCATGTTGGTTCACGGCACCTTATTTCATTCGGTGCACCCCTCTCGGTGCACCCAGGGGACGCGCCTCAACGCCATATGGTCCCAGCGCGAGGATTGCGGTTTTGGCTGCTCTTTTTTTATACCATGTAGATGGCCACACTTCAACTAAAGAGGATTTTGGGTTGCGCGTGCGGCTACTTTTAATTACCCAACCACCTAGGTGTACGCACTCTGACTTCAGAGGACTTGTATATCTCTGAATCTGGGTCACGATCTAGGCCGCTAGAAGGTCGTTCTGCAAAAGTTTTCTCGTGGGACACAAAGTGTTTGTTAAATATCAACTGATTTGCTTACTCTACGTCGGGTGTCCTTTGTACTGGTAACGAAAGCTTTCGTCGACCCTTAAACCTAACACAGTAAACAGTAACACTGTTTTAAAAAAAAAAAGTCGAATATAAAAAGAATATATCACATTTGTTTATTCTATGCAGCCGTTTGCGTGCCATTCTATCTTAAGCTGCTGTTTGTGCAGATGGCGTTGAATTTATACTGAAAACAGAGCGGGGTCATTGTCAAATTACTTGATATTAAGACGACGTTTGCGGAACTGGATTCTCCTGTGTTTAAACGAACCATAGCTAGACCTGTAGATAGCGTTTCTTAACCATCTGTGGCAGAAGTATTTTTTTGGCTGGAACAGTTACGGCGGTCGTGGGTTTTGAAGGTCATTAACCTGTTCACTGTCAGGGGACGTCGATTGTGTTCTGAAATCTTCATTAACTCATTCTACCCCAACACCGAAATCCTTAAATTTTGCCGTTGTCCTCTGAAGACTGCATTGCAGTGCAGGACACAGATCGACCATGATAGTTCAAGGACGATGCCAGAATAGCTTGGCGCCCATAGGCGCCAAGCTATTCTGGCATCACCCTTGAACTATCATGGTGGATCCTTAGCTTGCTGTGGTGTGTCTGGGGTAGAATGAGTTAATTCAGGGTCATTTAGCCCAGGCCGGCAGAGGAACAGCGGCAGAAAGTGGTCTCAGCAGGAGACATAGATCCTCAAGGATCTGAGTCTCTTGCAGTTGGGGGCCTTGTTCAGTCTTTCTCTGCAGTGAACGGGTTAACCAGTTAATCGGCGTTAAATATTTCCTTCTGTCTTCGAGACTTTTCCCCCACTGCCTGTACTGGTCTGTGATTTTGGACCTTACGGCCGTAGGCCGTAATTTCCAAAATCACACAACCAGCACACTTTTATATAATGCACAGGAAAACAAAACTGCCCTCGTAATTGCCCTACTAAATCTTTAAGCAGCAGGTGACTGGTTCTCTACCTGGGCGATATCGATTGCATTAAGAGGTAGCCTGTACCATATCCACGTCGCGCGGGATGAGTGGACTGCGTAGGTGACAATTATTTACCATCAACACCACCTGTGGTCACAGACGTGCGTAACTAACCCGGTCACGACAAAACGCCAATACTTATATAGATTTACAGCCAGTTTAACTCACTCGAGACGTGCCGCATTCGGATACGCAACATAAAGCCGCATATAAAGAATATTCGAATGTTGCACGACTCGAATGAGTTTTCAGCAATAGACTGCGTGACTGTTCATTTTATGCCGTTGGCAAAAAGTTAGTGTGTCCATTTTTGAGAAGAGTTAGAAAAGGAAACTAAGAAGGAACATTGACACTCCATTTTAGCACAGAAAAGAATGAAGACACAACGTTGGAGCTGAGATCTTTCCTCTGGTGATATGGAAACATTACCAGAGGACAGATATCAGATCCAGCGTTGATTCCTCGTTTATCCTGTACTAAAAGGGGTTTCAACCTCTCTTATTAGTTTTCTGCTTTTCATACGACTTGAAACCCTTGCGGCAATGATATATTTACTTTATTGAGAACAGCAAGATTTTCATTCTATAACGATAGATAGACTTGCTTAGTTTTGCCGAATAGCGGTAGCGTATGTTATTTGACTGCCAGGGAAAGTAAATGATCAATCTGAAACCACCACAGATTGAAACCTAAAGCAAATATGAATGGACGCCAGCAAAAGGCATGGATCCTCGTGAACCCACGTACTTGCGTCAGTAGGAACGCTAACCCTTTGGCTGTCGGTAGCGGTTTTTGTCGCGATGATTCATGCAAGATGCCAGGGTGTTGTTATTCCTGCAGGAATCATCGCGACAAAGACCACTGCCGACAGCCAATGGGTTAGGGTAAAAAAAAAAAACTTAACTCCTTACGCCCTAAGGACGAAATTATCAACTTGTTTTGGGTAGATATCCTCTGACAGTTCTGGACACAAATAGACCATGATATTTCAAGGTTGGTGTCAGAATAGCTTGGCGCCTACAGGCGCCAAGCTATTCTGACACCAACCTTGAAATATCATGGTCGATCCACATCCTGTCAGTCTTTCGGGGCTTTCTGGGTTAAAGTAGAAGACTCATATTTAAGGTTCGCCTGTGTCGGCGGTTTGCCAAGACATACACTGTACGTAAACAAGCGAACGTTTGCAAGGTTCAAATCATGTCTGACTGCCAAATCCTGATTGGAAAGTCGGCCAGGAGAATGCGTGTTGCGGGCGGAGGTTTGGGACCGACTGAGTGTGCACAACAGAAGTACGGTCGCGTGATGCACGATGTTTACTCCTCCACGAGGATCTGGCCAAGGACGGTCGATACGGAGCCCTTTGACAAGGAGGGCGTCTGAGCTTTGGACAGGCGCTGTTTCTCTCGACCGCCGAGACGATCACTGCGGCTTGTCTGCACGTAACAATAATATATATAATACTAAACCCGGCCTCAGATAAATATCTTAACCCATTTACTGCCAATGAGCGCAGATGGTGTTTTTGAAAAACATAAATGCAGCTTTCAAAGAGTCCAACCGCCAATGGAACATGGATACAAAGTATTCAGCAAGAGTCATAGATCCTCATGAGCCCCCGCAACTGCGGGGGCTAATGAGGATCTATACCTCTTGCAGTTGGGTGGCGGGCAATTTTGCTCGACAGCGAAGGGGTTAAATTAAGTTGCGATGCAAGTGCGACCATTCCTTGCTGCCAAGAGGCGTATATTCCAGTGAGCCCGTTCAGCTGCCCGGGTTTATGAGAATATATGACTCTTGCCAATGGAGCAGAATGGCTGAATCCATTGAAAGTCTGAAAGGTTTCTGATTTGCATCTTATCCCGGCAGTTCTGCTGCAGTGTGCATTGCCACAGTGTGTTTCAAACTGTTTGTTCGACATCCTCCTTTAACAGAAGTCGATGCTGTCAATTAATGCGACCTGCTCAAGGCAGTAAAGGGTTCACTGAGTAGCCGGTTCGCAATATCACTTTTATAAAAAGTTATGTTCTAAGTGTGTGCAACAGACCCGGGGTGGGTTGCATATGCTTGCTTAGCGCGCAAATTTCTTGCTTAGCGCTAAGTTCGCAAGCTTAGCTGAAAATGTGCGTTGCATGAGCGTGCTTATCTGCTGGAGCGAGCTTAGTGGCGTGCTTAATTCTAAGGACGGTCCCCCCCCCCCCGTGCGTAGCGGCGTGCTTAGCTGAGGAAGAGTTCTTAGCTGCCGTGTTAACGCGAGAACTTGAAATCTGAGAAATGTGAATTCACTCTCTTAAACCTTGTAGAAGAAACAGCCTTCCATCTAGGATAGAGAAGGAAGAACACGAAAAGTACGTGAGAACGCACGGACCCCCACCCAGCCTCGTCTGACGGACATCTGGTAATTATCGGTGAGAAGTCTGCATAACTGATTGCAACTGACCCTGCACACCGATGTGTGTAACCCAACACCCGCCGTTGTCAGAGAGATATATAGATCCTCATACTATGGGAGCCTACACGGTACTCCTTAACTAATGTACATCTACATTAGACTGACAAGCAGGGTTGCCTGCACGAAAAATTTGCTATTTGCTCTCTTCGACTTCTTGTTTTCCATCGCCGTCATTTCACCCGCGTTTTGTCTACTTCGTTTCCGTTAGGTCAGAAGAAGCGAAAACCGTGCGTTTTTATTGGCCGATTTCTACAATCTATGATGACGTAGGGGAAAACCCCACAATAAGCTATAAATAACCTATCCCCGCTAGCTAAGAACTCGTTCGGAGCTACGCACGTCGCTAAGTCGCGCCATGCAACAGAAAACACTCGCGCACTAAGCAAGAGCTTTACTAAGCACGAAAGGCCTTAAGTCAGCGAGCTTAACACACTATATTTAAGCACGCTACATGCAACCCACTCTCGATTCCTTACCAACCCCACACCCAAGCACAGCTGAAATCAGCGTGCCCCTCAAATCACTACGTCAACGGCAACTCAACATAGGTCCACAATTCTCTACTGAATAAGCTCAGGATGGTATGAATCAAAGCACCAAACATGTCTCCTCTCATCTAACCAGAAATTTCCAGCAAATTTCAACATTCAGCCCTACTACAAATTTTCAAACAAGGCAAAAATTATTTTTAAAAACACCGGTCCTTGCACTGCCTAAACTGGCCAAATTTGACTATGTAATGTGACCTGAAAAGGAACTCTCCCACCTGAACACCATTCAATCTGCCATCAATGCAACTCTTAGACACTAGCTAAGTCAAACCCAAAGTGACACCATTGAATGTTGCTGCATCTTTAAGTTATGGCCCATTATGTGAAGCGCGTTGTTGTGGTGTTTCACTATGCTGTTGATGTTTTGGATCATGCATATCTGATGCCATGAAAAACAGACTAGATATGGTCAGAATGCCTCCAAAATTGGCATGTACATCAAGTAACATATCTGATTTTCAGAAATGTTGCATTTGAGACACAGGCACATGAAAGTTTATTTTGTCATATTTTTCCATTACCCACCCCCCTACTTTTTCTGTTTTTCCAAGTTTACACACACATGCAATACAGTCAAACTGACTTCTGGTGTGCTGGACAACTGAGAAAAAGTTACCATGACACTGGCATTGATAAAAAAATGAGCTTTCAGACCCAAGGCCATTTCCTTGTGTATCTCAGGGCAGCCAAAAGGACAACGGCCAGGCATCCTCATTGACCCTGTTGTCTGGAGACAGCAAGCAGGAAGAGGCCTGTAACCAGCTGCCATGCCCTATATGCTGATGCAATCTTTTCCTCAGGCAAAGGGGTCATAAAACAGCTATGCACTTTAAACATTAAGTCTACTAAGCTATCCCACATACAAAAGACTACATAAAACTGCCCAAACTATGCTACGCTGGACACACCACATACCAAAACAAGTGTCTAGAGTGCTTATTTAGGAGGTAGCAGAGAAAAATGGTTATGTACAGTTCATTTTGATATAAAACACACTTGTCAGAGTCTCAAAACACCCCAACCCATGTTACAAATGCAGTAGGCATGTGTGTGCCAAACTGGTGAACACTCCTGTAAAAGCCTGTGCTGGTGGCTGCAACTGCTGTTCCCATAACAATGCACTCAAATGAGCTTTACACAGTATAAAAATGCTTATGTTTGGCTCAGAATAGACACCAGAGACATCTCTCATGACAATTACAGCAGAATGACACCTCAGATGCAGCCAGTGTAGCAGGATAATGCAAAATAACACTTCTGCATGTCACATTATTTTGGCTTATTTCACTCTGAGGTCAGCTGTCTAATGAAATTCACACGCTGACACTGTTTCATTGTAGTTTTCATCTTAACCTTTGACCTTACCCCCCCCCCCCCCACCCCTCCCTCACCCCACCCCACCTACTCCACCCACCCCACTCCACCCCACAACTTCAATAACTGAAAGATTGCGTTTTTTAAAAACGCATTTATGAAACTGAACGCCCCAAACCACACCCCTTTCAAGGTCAAGGTCAAGGTCAAAGGTCACAGCTCATGGTCAAAGATCAGACTCATGACTACCTGTAAGACAAGAAATAAATGAACAAACACACTAAACATAGCTCACAGTGCAGGTAAACAGGGTGTTGCCATGGAAAACATGCAAAAACGCCTATAAAACTGTAAACACAGCGATTTGGGGGAAAATTTTAAAAAATTCATGATTTTCTCAGTTTTCCAACCGCAAAAGTCCAAAATCAATGATATGGTAACATTAAACCAGTTTCTGATCTATATCACATATGGCATGTGGTGCCCTGACAGGCCACGGTACACAGTCGCGTTTCCATACTGTCCAGTCTCTTAGCCATAGTCAGTCCCAGGCATCCCCTAATATTTCAATCCCCTAAAAAACACTACCGCCCACCAGCTGCACATTTGCCATGCACAAAATAACAATAAAAACAGCACATTGACAGTCTCATTTCTTGGCTATGAACCTGATTCCTTACCAACCCCACACCCAAGCACAGCTGAAATCAGCGTGCCCCTCAAATCACTACGTCAACGGCAACTCAACATAGGTCCACAATTCTCTACTGAATAAGCTCAGGATGGTATGAATCAAAGCACCAAACATGTTTCCTTTCATCTAACCAGAAATTTCCAGCAAATTTCAACATTCAGCCCTACTACAAATTTTCAAACAAGGCAAAAATTATTTTAAAAAACACCGGTCCTTGCACTGCCTAAACTGGCCAAATTTGACTATGTAATGTGACCTCCAGTCCCGCTCTGTTGATGTGAAGATGGCTCCAAACGTCGAGCTCACCAGCGGATGGCGTCAGGTACCGTACAGGTCACCTAGCTCCAATCCCGCTTTGCTCCACAGGACGCTGAACCTTGCTGCCCTGCCAGCGCGGTCGTACAGTAGTCCTCTTGGAACCTGTCTTCTCGCGTCTCTTAGCTCCCACCGAACGCGTCTCCTAGCTCCCTGACGTCAGCGCATAATTCGCTTCGTCGGAACTTAACACGTGGCGTCATCATGACGGAATGGCCCTACGCGCGTGTTGGCGGCCGCGAAAGTCTGAAACCTAAATCTTTGGAACAACAGGAACAGCGCAATCTGTTATAGTGTGTCTTACAATAATGCTGGACAAAGGGACTAACTGATATTATGAGGCTTGCAGGAGAGTTCCTTTCGTTGCTCCAAAGGCATTGGAAAACCGCTGATACATGTTGTTACTCTATCTATCTATCTATATCCCGTAGTCTTGCCGACCGTTGGGGCACCACTGATGACTTGACAACCAGCTCCCTCCATTCCTCTCTGTTCTCTGCCATTCTCAGCGTATCGCTCAGCTTCAGTCCTGTCCATTCTGAGATATTGTCCTCCCATCTTTTCCTCTGTCTTCCTCTCCTTCGTCCTCCTTGCACAGTGCCTTGCAGGGTTGTTTTGGCAAGCCCTGCTGAACGTGTGACATGCCCATACCACTTCAGTTTGCGTTTTCTCACAATGGCTAATAAGTCTTCATAGGGCCCGATGGCTTGCCTGATTCTGCTTCCCACTTCCTCGTTTGTGATGTGATCTCTGTATGAGATGCCAAGCAGCCTTCGAAAACATCTCATTTCAGTGGCTTGTATCCTCCTTTCAAGGTCTGCTGTGAGGGTCCATGACTCGCAGGCATACAAGAACACTGAGATGACTAAGGAGCGCATCAGTCTGATCTTGGAGCAGAGTGTTATGTTTCTGTCCTTCCATATGGTCTTCAATCTTGTCAGTGCTGTTGTTGTCTGCGCAATCCTGGACAGTATTTCTGGTTTGATCCCTCATCTGTCACAATGGCTCCTAAGTATTTGAATTTCTTAACTGTTTCCAGTTTTTGGCCTCCAACCATGATTTCAGTGCCAATGCCACTGGCGTTATTGGTCATCAGTTTGGTCTTCTCTGCACTGATTTCCATCCCATATGCAATGGCTGTACTATCCAGCTTTACCACCAGCTGAGCTAGCTCCTTCTCTGTTCCTGCAAGGCCATCAATGTCGTCTGCAAAGCGCAACTTCGTGATTGTTCTGCCTCCAATACTGACAGTTCCTTCATGATCTTTCAGAGCGTCCGTCATGATTCTTTCCAGGAAGATGTTGAAAAGAGTATAGGTGAGAGCAAGCAGCCTTGTCTGACTCCAACTGTAGTCCTAAACCAGTTTCCTATTTTGCCGTTGAAGCAGACTGCGCTAGTGGCCTTGTGAAGTTGTAAAGGTTTGCTATGACTTTGATCAGGTTGGCATTGATGTTGTATAGCTTCAAGGTGGACCAAAGGCTGCATGCCACACCCTGTCAAACGCTTTCTTAAAATCCACAAAGACATGATAAAGGTCCTGCTGGTGCTGGAGGTATCTCTCACACAGAACTCTCAGGTTGAAGATCTGCTCAGTTGTGCTGCGCCCTGGTCTGAAACCTGCCTGTTCCTCAGCTATGATTTCCTCTGCCTGTGGCTTCAGCCTGTTCAGTAGGATCTTTAACATGACTTTGCTTGGGTGGGATATAAGACTGATCGTGCGATAGTTCTGGCATTGATGTAAGTTGCCTTTTTTGGGGAGAGTTATTATAAGTGATTGGGTCCATGGTGTGGGCCAATCCCCTGACTGCCAGATCTTATTGCAGATTGTTAGTAAGGCGCTTATCGTGTCTTCTCCCCCTTCTTGGACTAGCTCTGCATGGATGTTGTCTGCTCCTGCTGCCTTCCCTTTTTTCAGCGACTTCACTGCAGCCTCTACTTCTTCTCGGAGGATGGGATAGTTGCCATTGTTGGTCACGGGTGGGTTGACAAGTATGCTTGGGTCCCCTGCAGCTCGGTGGTTGTACAAATCTGAGCAGTACTCTGTCCATCTCTTCAGTATGTCTTGGTCTTCCGTAAGACAGTTCCCTTCACTATCTTGAATGATCGAGGAGCGTCCTTGTTTTACACTGGTCAGGTCTTTCACCAGCTGGTATGCATTTTTGCTATTATTTTTGTTCAGATTTTCTTCTACGTGTTTACACTGATCTTCAATCCACTTATTCTTTGCCTTTTTCATGCTTTTCTTGATATCCTGGTTGATTTCCCTGTATTGTTTAGCTCCTTCTACCTCTGATTTCTTTTTCTTTAATTCTCGACGCTTGTCACATAGAACAAAGATGTCAGCTGTAACCCAAGGTTTCTTTGCTTGTCGGTGTTTGCCAAGGATCTCACTGGCTGTTTGGGTTACAACAGTGTTAAATGTGTCAATCAGTATGTCCACGTCCGTGTCTTCTGCAACTAGAAGTAGCAGTGGTGCGAATTTTCCTCCTATCTTTGCCTGAAAGGCTTCCGCTACCTCTGGGTCTTTCAGCTGTTACTGTTGTTACTCACTTGGATTTAAAAGAACGGAAGAAAAGTCTTAGTTCGGGCAAGACAACATTGATAACCCGTTGTAATAGGCAAATGTTTGCAGTCAGAGCCTGCACTGGAGCTGGTCGCTTTAAATAAACATCGTAAAAACACTATCTCGACCGCGGCTTGTGCTCACAAGTGAGTTCTGTGGTGCACCAGTAACCGTGTTTACAGCGACGGGTTGATTGACCAATTTGTCAAGCTCCCACGACCTTCAGGCGGTGCCAAGTCAGTCGTGAACTTTAACCCCTTGGCTGTCGGTAGCGCTTTTTTGTCGCGGTGATTCCGACAGGAATCACCACGACAAAAAGCGCTACCGACAGCTAAAGGGTTAACCGGCTAAAACGCACTCCCTCAATCTGAGGAATGTGAATTTGATGTGACTGACCTATGCTAGCAAGAGGCATAAATTCTCATGGGTGCCAGCCACTGCCGGGGCCCATGAAGATCTATGCCTTTTGCAGATAGCGAAACGGACTCCGATGTCAAATGTGTAGCTGTCTATGTGACAAACCTGTTTCAGGAAGAGGCATAGATTCTCATGGGCCCCTGCAACTGCAGGGGCCCATGAGACTGAGTCTATGCCTCTTGGAGGTGAATGATAGAGGAACTGAAATCATGCACGTCAAGTTTACGGCCCCCATAGAAATAACAAGGGAAGCAAAAACGGACGCACTTATCACGGCCGGATCCATGGGGGGGGGGGGTGCTTTGGTACTACAGCACCCCCCCCTCAGCTTAAAAAAAAAATTCACTGCCAGTCCACAACATGATCCGAGAGGAGGAGGGTGCTTTAATGTTATTGCAGAACCCCCTAACCCCCCCCCCCCCTCTTTCCACTGTACCGTCACAATTACAACAGTGTCAGTGTACAGTTTTTACATTGTCGTTGAGCACCCCCCCCCTCCATGAAAACTGATTGATCCGGCGCTGCTTATGCATGGAGTAGTAACTCATGCCAAGCACAAACCACAGGGGGGCGTGCCACACACCATCTGCTGAATGTAGGCACGGAACAATTAGTCACACTACTGAAGTAGTAGTCCGAATCATATTAGTACAACACAAACATATCATTTTCACGCTAAGCATAGTATGCTAAATTAATATACGTGCACATGCCCGCACCTCTGTAAATCGAGCAGTAGTAAACAGCACAGAGGTTGGTCACGTCCATTAGGGACCTGGTTAGTTCGGGGTTTCACGTCCACGGCACCAAAGTGATAATGCCGGACGTCCCTGACGGGCGCGTTATGGGGGACAGGGAAATCTATTGCCTATGGAGTACAGCCTGAACACTGATCAATTAAGGCGCACTGCAACTGTGCCACTTTGATATACCAGGACATTTCAACGGACATGCCGCTATGGAACAAGCCCGTCTTTTTTTCTCCTGAATATAGGGGTCTGACGATGATGCTTTGACTAAATGCAAATCCGCTGCACCACCGCGCCGTGCGCGGGGGCGCAGCGGATTTGCATTTAGTCAAAGTACCATCGTCAGGCCCCTATGGTCACGTCAGACATTCCATGGCATGATGGTTGGGTAAAATCGACCACCTCCACAATTATTCTGATTAAAGAGCATGAGTGTCATGGAAATCTATGTCGCGTTTCCTTGTTTATCAGTTTTCTTCCTCGGTTGATTCTTTAGCCTTTATTTATGCAGCTGTATCTCTATTTCCTCCATGGGCAATGTACTGTAGTTTGGGTTTCTATTTCTGTTTTGTGTTTGCAATGAACAACTTGTAAGTAATTAATAATTTGTTTCATGTGAAGCACCTGGAGCTCTAATTTGAGGTTAGGCGCTATACAAATACTCATTATTATTATTATTATTATTATTATTATTATTATTATTATTATTATTATTATTATTATTATATCACAATAGGGGCGAGAGTAATAAGCATCTTGAATCTGGGAAGTAGTAAAGGTGCTTTTTACTTGTACCCCTGTTATAGGGTGATCCCTTACGTAACGATAATCCCATGCCTGTGCCTGCAAACACCAAATCTTGCACCATGACATTTTTTCTCAGATCTTGCTGCGGCGGAGTGCAAGACGCCGTCACGTGTTTAACCCCTTCGCTGCCAGCGGACGCGAAATGCGCGTCAGAACTCAAAGCACACTGACCGACACTCGTGAAGAACTCAATGTAACAGGGATATAAAAAAGGTATAAAGAACACAGGACTAACAAGAGACATAAATCCTCATAAGTCCCCGCGACAGCGGGGCTCATGAGGGTTTATTTCCGTCTTGCAGATGGGTATCCTTCGACTTTCCCCAGCAGTTAACCCGGGTTAAAATTGAGAACCGTCACACTTTGCATAGTTAAGCATCATGCATGGATAAACTGTAGCATTTCAGTCGACTTAAGTTACCGTAAAGTCGAAATGCTACAGTGAGATCCCCTGGGATCTAACTGTTTGACCGTCCAGCGCTGAGTGATTTCCCTTGGTGGTGTACCTAATTCACGTATGTGTAGAGGGCGAAAAATCCCAGTCATCAGCAGGGAAATCCGTTGAAAGAAGGACTGGACTGAGAATAGTGTATTAGAGCCCTCGCCATGGCCGGATATGGTGGGTGTGTTATTAGGGTATGCATTTGTAAGACCATTTGCCACCATTTGTGCGCACTGGGCCTGCTTGGACCTTGCGGTCAATAGACGATTTCAGGAAACCAGAAGGAGGTCAAAATTGCACGTGTTTCGACGGGGAAAAAAAAAAAGCCCGGACAAACACGCGATATCGCGAACTCGTGCAATTCCGACCTACTTGCCGTGTTTTGCCTTCAGAGGACTGTACCGCTGCCATAAACTAAGTTTGTGAGTCTGTGCGCGTGTCTGGGCGTGCGTATCTAGTGTCAAAACGTATTATTTTATATTTTTGTCTAGTCAGAGATTTAACCATGTTGTTTATTTGATTTGTAATTGAGATATTATGTTTTTAACCTTGACCTACGCTCGGCAGGCAAAGACACATATCCTTTAACTCATTCTACCCCAGACACACCACAGGAAGATAAGGATCGACCATGATAGTTCAAGGGTGATGCCAGAATAGCTTGGCGCCCATAGGCGCCAAGCTATTCTGGCATCACCCTTGAACTATCATGGTCGATCTGTGTCCTGCACTGCAATGCAGTCTTCAGAGGACAGGGGCAAAATTTAAGGATTTCGGTGATGGGGTAGAATGAGTTAATGGACAATACATTTCTTGAATCTTGAATACTTCTGTCTTCCAAACGACGTCTGTTCTGTCTAACGACCACCGGCAGATGAACCCATTTAGCCCCGAGTCCCTACAGCAGGAGATTGTTTGACCATGATAATTCAAGGGTAGTGCCAGATTAGCTTTTCACCTTCAGGCACTACCCTTGAACTATCATGGTCAAATCCATCTGCAACTGCTACATAGTCATTAGGCAACTGACACCTGCTTAATGGGACCTTGGGGCTAAAAGGGTTAAATCAAGTTGTGACTCAGCACCGAGAGTCCTTCGGTGCGTGCCATCCGGCGCCTACATTTAAATCTAAAGGACCTGATTTGGAAATAGGGATCATGGCTGAAGACTGACATACACCCTCCTGATGTGTGTGCACATTTTTGTTTTTTGTTTTTTGTTTTTGTAGCTTTCTCAGCTAGGTGTTTATATTGGAGCCAGATACTAGTGTACCCAGAACGCAAAGGCCATAGGGCCGAATTCGGCCGCAGTGGGCCCGCGCTCGATTGCCCGGTGCGCGGACCCAATGCAGCCGACTTCGGCCTGATAGTTGTTTTTTGCGTACTGGGTACTCCGCTTCGCACTACGTACTCGAGGACAACACTTCTTCCAAAAATGATACATGCGCATATTAACTTGTTCAGTGCAGGGGCGGATCAGTTACCTGGGGGAGGGGGGGGGGGTGGGTTCCAAAGTTTTGTTTGGGACCTTCAACCTGATACAAAAGGCCTCCCCGACGCTAGACCTTGCTTCCAGGGGCCGAAAAATCGAAAAGGGGATGGGGGTGGGAGGGGAGGGGGGGGGGGGCGTTGAAAGGAGTTGCGTGCGTCTTAAGACTCTCACCAAACACCAAACACCCCAGCATTTTAAAGGATTTTGGGTCGGGGGTGGGGTAAGGGTGGGGGTGGGGTCCCGGAGCCCCTGTAACCCACCCACCCCCCTCCTCAGATCCGCCCCTAGTGTGTGGCGAGCAGTGTCTGCCAATCGCATAGAGGCCATCTTCGGACCCTCAGGCATGTCCCCCCCCGACCGTCTGCAAAAAGCGTAGATTCCCATGAGCCGCTGCAACAGTAAGGCCCTATGAGAATCTACACCTCTTGCTGGCACAGGTCGCTCTGATTTAATATGCTCCATCCTTCTTTGAGATTTTGTCGCACCAGTTTGGGCGGGCCAACATAAAGATTGCTTTGAGCGATCGCGTGTACTCCGGCGAGGCACAGAATGATTATCCCGTTAGAAACAGAACTAGAGCGGATGGCTAATATTAAACCTGTATTGTATCTTCCGCGCAAACAAAACAAAACAAAAAAAAAAAAAAAAAAAAAAAAAGAAGGAGGATAAATTTGTATGAGTTTCAGTCTTGTGGTTCTAGAGGCCCTTGTGGATCTGTGCCTTGAAGGACGGTATTTGCATTTGAACTGATGATATTCTGAGGGGATTTCGGTACAGTAATCGTTACATGCTCAGTGCAAAATCTGCCGCGGTATGACTTGTTCCTTCTAATGACTTAGACTTGCACCTGACTATCACTCTCATGTGTGTGCTAGTCCATGATTGTGGACCTTACAGCGCTGGCGCCGTAAAGTAAACAAGGTAATAAGATAAGAGATAAGACAAGATAGAACTTTATTGCCATATGTAAAAAAAATAAAATAAATGGATGATTCAAGTTTCAAGATTTTAAGAAATGTTATTGTCCATTAAAGGATATTTGTCTTTGCCTGCCGAGCGTAAGTCAAAGTTAGAAATATAATATCTCAATACATTATCACAAATGTTAGTAAAAATGTGGACAATTGCAGAATCACACAAATAAAAACGAACTATTAAGCTATTAAAAAATAATTATTGATTTCATCCCAAAGTCTACCGTATATGATGACTCGGCTCACGTGCGTTTTCCGAGTATATTTTCCGACTATTAGAAACGGTTTTATTCGGATTAGGGCCGTATGGGCTCAAGTACGGCTGGAACGCATAAGCGCATTGGCTCGAAACACGATTGGCAGCACTGTCATAATTCTTTTTCGTGGCTTTATGATGACGTAATGCCCGGTGCTTTACAGCACTACACAGACATATACAAATAAATCATTTACGTAATAAAATAGGAATCAGCGCGACAAGAAACCCTCCTCACCCTGCAGACATGTACTTTAATTCTTGACTTGCTATTTTAGCCAGAAATATTTTAAATATATATATTTACATCCTGTTTTACGACCACCATCTTCGTCTGCCTGGCCAGACTGACTTTTACCCTTCCCGCCGTGAGGTGGCCTTAGTCGCTTGCTAACTAGCCCCTTCACCGCGAGAAAAAAAAAAAGTGAACACGATCAATCTGCAAGAGACATAGATCCTCATGAGCCCCCGCGACTGCGGGGGCTCATGAGGATCTATGCCTCTTACTGAGACCAATTCGTATCCACGCTTTTTGGAGGTTGCTGGCTTTTTGGTTGTTGAATGAATCAAACATTTCAGAAACAAACACCCCCCCACCCGGGTCTGCCCTGGGGGACTTGGGTGGGGTTAACTACTTTTTAGTTCCCAGGGTCACCCACAGGGTGGGTTTTCCTCTCTGTTCTGGGGCATGTGTTTCTGTCTACCCTCTGTCCATTCACCTTTATTTGCCTTTTTAAAACTCTCCCTACTGTCTGCGCTGCCTGTAGCTCTTGATATTGGATGTGTGTTGCTAAATGGTCTTAGCTTTATTTAGGCCCCGTGGCGTAGGTTTATTTAACGTATTGGACCGGCTGGCGACATACATTCAATGTTCTGTATAGTTGTGTTTTTTTTTTTTTTTCACAAGCAGTGCAGGCACGTCCTGAGAAAGCCTTGTTGCTGTCGGGACGTTACGCAATGTACAATCAATCAATCAATAAATCAGAAACAAACACATGCGTGCAGTGGCAGGAACGGGGATGAACACTGTTCCTCATGACCGATGATGATGTGTCTCTGTTGATGACGCCTCAGTTTACTTGCAGGAACACCACCGCAGTGCTATTTTAAAAGTTTACTGTTGCTGCACCTTCATGCGCATGACTCTTCCATATTGCACAATACAGTACACCCCCCTTCCCAACAACCCCCCCCCCCCCCTTCCCTACTGACACGTAGGAAATGACTGAGTGAGACCCAGAATTTGCCCGTACACCCCCGCCATACCTGTTTGTGGCAGCATCTGAAATGGCCCGCAAAAGGTGTACGGCACTCACGGCTGCCGGCCTGTGTGTGTGTATGTAAGGGATTGTTTATTACGGCTGTTACTGGTGCATAGCGGGCAAGTCTTGTTTCAATTGATATTGTTATGCTATATATCTCACTGCGTCTCCGCTTTAGTCCAGGCAAAATAAGCTAAAAGTGCACACCTGTTCAGCATTTTAATCCCCTTGATTGCTACTGACGAGATCGTTCGGCGGAAAAGACGCAGTCAAGTTGTTGTTTACTTTTCATCAGTTTTAAACCCTTTCAGCTCCGACACAGCACAGCATGAGATGGATCGAGCATGATAATTCAAGGGTAGCGCCAGATTAGCTTGGCGCCTGATGGCGCCAAGCTAATCTGGCGCTACCCTTGAATTATCATGTTCGATCCATCTTCAGCAACTAGTACGTACCATTTGGAAAATGTGGCCCGAGGTTTTTTTTAACCTACACAAACATGAGTACATCTGTACCTTTAAAAAAAATAAATTCCGCAGTCTAAACACAAGGATTAGAATTAGTCGTGTTTACTGAGATGTTTATGATTTATTTTTTTTAAAACTCACCCACCTATATGCGTGTGCGTGCGTGGGGAGGGGGGGGGGGGGTGGTGGTGGTGAGGGGGGTGGGGGGGGGGGCGGGCGGAGGACAAATCCGACGTCAAGCGAAAAACTGGTTTCCACTCTTTTGACATACTCTTGACACGTTCGTCTTGAATGAGTCAAAGTAGTGTGTTTCACTAACGAGGACTCTATACCGACGTTTTCACACTAAAACACTGCAAAGACTCTGAGACAGCAAGTCCATTTTTGGGAAAAGCGAAATTGTCATTGCAATACAATGAGAATCTCGCTTTTCACAAAAATAGAATTACTGTCTTTTGAAATCCACAGGGGCTGAGCAGCACATAAACAAGACAGTAATTGGCAGTATTAGCCGGCCAACTCAGGCCACATGATAAACTGTGCACACAAGCTTTTGAAGCCGGTTGCGTTCTGCTGTGGTATTTTGAACACAGAAAACACATAAACAACCCAATATTAGCAAATTCAGGCCACGTGATACACTACTGTGCCACTTCACAAGCTTTTTTCTTTGGCAGTTGCGTGCTGGTCTGTGATTTTGGACCTTACGGCTGAAAGCCGTAAGGTCCAAAATCACAGACCAGCACACTAATGTTTCCACCTTGTTATCAAGTTGTGAGTGAGCGGGTCAAGGCGCTCTGCACCCCGTCCTGCTGTGAAGTACAACTGAGCGCGGCTTACTTGTATCTCAGTTTCAAATGTCGTCGTTCGTGCGTATGCGTCAGGTTGAGTGGTGTTACATGAATAATTACATCTATTGCACAGCTCTCTCGTGGCGACGCCACAGTCTGTACGATGACATTCAGTAGAAAAGGCTTTAACCCTTTCACTGCCTAGCTGCAAGAGACATAAACCCTCACTGGATGTGAGCCCCCGGCTAGTGTCGCGGGGGCTCAGTCATGAGGATTTATGTCTCTTGTTAGGCCCGTGTTATTTATGCCTAATTCTGTCCCATGCGCGTCTGTGTTCTCAACGCGACTATACGTCGGTAAGTGTGCAGTCGTTTAACCCCCTTCAGTGCCAGCGTACGTACATTTTGTTTCTGAAAATAATCCACTAAACGACCCCCCAAAAAATCCACAACTGTCCAACGAAGAACATGGACACAAAGTGGTCTCAGCAAGAGGCATAGATCCTCATGAGCCCCCGCAGTCGCGGGGGGGGGGGGGGGGGGCTCATGAGGATCTGTGCCGCTGGCAGTCGGATCGAGTTCACTTTTTCTCTGCAGTGAAGGCGGTTAAGACGCGAAATTTCGTGATCACTGACAGCGAAAGGGTCCAGTGCTACTGCTCGCCGATATAAAACTGTTTCTCACAAGGCATGTGAGTAGACACACGCAACAGTTGTGTCGTTTCTGCTACCTCTCACGCATCAGGGAACTCTTCCACGTGTTTACCCATTCAGCCCTGACGCACTACAGCAGGAGATGGGTAACCATGATAATTCAAGGGTAGTGCCAGATTAGCTTGGCGCCTGTCGGCTCCAAGCTAATCTTGCACTGCCCTTGAATTATCATGGTCGATCCATCTCCTGCAACTGGTGCATAGTCATTAGATGACGCCTCCAAAATTTGGGGAATACGGCCGTCGGGCTGAATGAGTTTATACGGAACGTTGAGTAACCGCGGGATAATTTTGTTGTATGTATATCAGGAACAAAACTTGAGAATGTTTTTTTACGTCTCGGATCAAAAGTAAAAATTGTCTAGTCAGCTTGGCCTGGGAAATACACTTTTCCTAATCAGAATCTGAAACAAGATGGGATGAACCTTAACCCACAAAGTCCCTTCATATGAGAGCTGTCAATGGTCTCTACCTTTTGTCTTTGACCTGATTCTGATGTTGAATTATCTCCTATTGAAAAAGTCTCGCAGATCTGCCAATGCGTCAGTGAGTTCAGGGGCGCAGGACATACGCGTCATTGATTTGTCAAACGTCATTTATGACGTAAGTTTTAGTTTTTACGTAATTTTATATTTTACGTCATATTTATGAGTTTCACTTTTGCTTTATAGGATTTAGAAAATGGTGACAAAACTAGAACTTCACGGGACAATTTCAGTCTTGTTATAATTTGTGTGAAACCAGGTTGACTTTACTAGCTACATTATACTAAGTACACGGGTCACCTGCATGCTCTTCTGAAAGCGCGTCGATGTGTGTGTGCGTGGAGGGCGCATGAGGATCTGTTCCTCCTGGAGATGCGCGCGTGTTTGTGTGAGATAGAGAGAGAGAGAGAGAGAGAGAGAGAGAGAGAGAGAGAGAGAGAGAGAGAGAGAGAGAGAGAGAGAGAGAGAGCCGCGCGCGCGCGGTAGAGAATGACGTCATATTTAGAGTATTATGTCAGTGTCTGCGTGGTGACGGATTTGCCTCTTTTACGTCACCGCCACTGTCTGACTTTCTCTAGAAGTAAAGTTTTTTTTTTTTTTTTTTTAGTGTTTTAATTATTTTCTGAAAAGAATTAATTTTTACTAAAGAATTTAAATGGATACAAAGCTGGCTAACGAACTTATCCAATGTCTTTCTTCAAACTAGCTATATGCAAAAGTTCAAGTAAATGTGACAAAAATTACGGACTCTAATCTGCGTCAACCGACTTCCTATAAACGGTTGTTTATCACTTCACTGAGACATTGAATTACAATATGCTCGGAGGCTCTCTTAGCCACCCACTTAAGAAAGTATTTCGCCAAGTTTCAAGCTTGTTTGTACAGGAATATCGGAGATTCTCTTGTTTACATACATACGCACACACATACATACATACGCACATACTTACATACGCACATACCGCGCTTCGCGCCAAATGTACGTTCAGCAGCGAGGTTAGCGTAACTAGACTTTTATCTTGTTACTTCAACTGTTAGAGGTTTAGCCTACCCGCCTTTGACATCATGGACATGCTATTTAATTCGCCCCACCGCGACTCGTCCAAAGTCCATTCTATAAATAGAAAGGACTTAAAAATGGAAAGGAGAAAAGTCTTTTTAATTTTGCGACATTCAACACGAAGTCAGGTTGGTCCTTTTGTGCCCAATTATTGTAAAACTACGAAAAAGTTATAAAAGGGATAGTCTGAGCTATAAACTTTTATTGCCTGTTAATGTCGCTTATAGTTCGCGGTAGCTCAAAGGGGCTATGTATCTCTTCAAAACGAGCCTTTTCAAACTCAGAACCTAAAAATCCTCAGGATAGTAGGTTATATTAATATCTAATGTGAGCAACAGGTCTGTGAAAGTCAGACGTTAACCCTATGGCTGAAGGTAGCGGTTAGAGCACCATTCATTTGGAGGTTAAGCGCTATATAAATGTACATTATTATTATTATTTTGTCGCGATGACAGATTTCTGTCGGAATCATCGCGACCAAAATCTATGCCGACAGCCAAAAGGTTAAACTAGTGCGCGATCTCTGTCATGGATCGTGCTTAACCCATTACACCCTCAGGCTGATTTTGAAAATGTGCTTATTGTCTTATAAAGGCTATATTACAGATTAGGAGATAGATCAACTGTTTTAGTTCAAGGGCCACGGCGTTGCCAGAATAGCTTGGCTCCTCAGGCGCCAGCTATTCTGGCAGCACCCTTGAACTATCAGTCAAATTTATTTCAAGAAATGATGAAAAGGGCTAAATAGCTTAGAAAACGCTAGTCTAATCAAGCACTGTTCTTGAGCTTCACTGTCGATCCTTCTCCGCCGTTCGATGCGGATAATGAAACAGTCGACAGCCACTTGGTATCCTACTGCTGCACATAACTCGTGAGCTCTTATCGTGTCCAGCATATTTTGGTGTTGCCTCCCTTACACCCCCTGTTACACGGAGCAACGCGAGCTGACACACAAGCATTGACGGAGAAAAGCGTTGAAGACGCGATTCTCGACACAAGCCTGTGCACATATATGCAGTTCTAGTCCGTAAGATGTAAAAATAAAGTACAGTACGCATAATTATGGTTACTGCCAGTAACAGAGTCAAAGGTTTCGTACCGGCTGAAGAATTGAATCAATGGCCGACTACGTAACAGTTATGGGAGAAAGAGTGACTGTCACCGCAGACGGTATGGGGGTGCGTGCTGCGTTAGCTTGCTGCCTGAAGTTTCGTCAAAACTGAACTGTTGAAAAAGTGTGGTCGTATTTTGCTGCAGAAACACGAGAATATATATATCTGCACTGACAGGAATCGGTATAGGTGCTTTTATTTTTACCTCCTCAGGAATCGATCCTGCAAGCAAGCTTCTGATCTGTAGTGCCGAAACGCAGCAGTGCACACAGGCGAAGGCTAAATATGTTAATACACAAAAGAAAATAAACGGAAATTGAATTACCTTTGCCACGGTGGGGCGGGGGGGGGGGGGGGGGGGGGGGGGGGAGGGGGGGGGGGGAAATGCGTGTGCTGAAGGCTTGAGTCTTGACATATTTTGAAAACGTATTTGCGGATCAGCTAAATGCAGACGACGGCCAGATTAACCCCCTTCACTGACAAGAAAAATGGAACACCACCCAGCTGCAAGAGGTATAGATCCTCATGAGCCCCCGCTGTCGCGGGGGCTCATGAGGATCTATGCCTCTTGCTGGAACCACTTTGTGTCCACGTTCCTTTGATGGCTGGTGGTTTAGGAAGTTGACTTTAGAATAATTTCACTGAAAACTCAAATCTGCGTTCGTCGTTAGTGATGGGGTTAAAGCCATTTCACTGCCGAACAACCTCCAGATGCAAGAGGCGTAGATCCTCATGAGCCCCCCGCAAGTGCGGGGGCTCACGAGGATCTATGCCTCTTGCTGGTCTCATTCACGTATTCGTGCCTCAGCCAGGTGTAATCGTTCCGGAAGTGAATCGGAAATGACGTGAGAGACGAGCTTCCTAGATGCTGGCAGTCGAGGGATTAACCCGTTCACTGCCGAGAAAAATTGAACGCCACCCAAATGCAAGAGGTATAGATCCTCATGAGCCCCCGCAGTTGCGGGGGCTCATGAGGATCTATGCCTCTTGCTGAGACCACTTTGTATCCATGTTCCTTTGACGGCTGGAGATCTTTGACGTTGAAGTTACGATGATTTCAGAAACACAACCTGCGTCCACTGGCAGTGAAGGTGTTAGTTCTTGATATTCATATTATTGGCTGTAAAACCGGTCTTCCGTGTGAAATTTCCCTCACCAGTCTAGCATACATGTCGTGGCCTGAGCTTTTCATTCGGATTCCTGAGCGTGATCGTAAGATGAATTGTTTTTATTCTTTAATGTTATGGGGCGCATAAATTATTTCTTCTTTACTGCATACGCCTGTTCGACTTTTGAATTTTCTGAGAGCGGTCATACATTGCGCAATAAAACTCACAAGGAACGACAGAGGTGGTTTCAGGATGCGGAGGCATGACCACTCTCAAATGATGAAGGGATGACAGAGGGAGATTTCTCAAATGATTCACTGACTGTCATAGGCCTGCGGTGTTGGAGGCGTGAGAATGAATGTTATTTATTCTTACAAGTTTGCTTTCTCTCGCAACGTCTGCCCAAATAATTAATTGTGAGGATAAGCTTTTAAATTTTACAGAAACTATTTCCCATTGTGCACAACGTCGTCGGGCCGACGTTTGCCGCCGTTGGCCCGCGCACAGTCGTGCGCGGGCCAACAGCGGTAAACGTAGGCCCGGCCCGATGGTCTTTGCGCACTGGCATTTTTTTTTTCTTCTCCATTTGATTGCTGTTTATTGGGGCACGCCACACTGATTTGGACAAATGCCCGTAGTTCACTGCTGAGATGTAAGGAGGTACGTATTACGTGGGCAGTTTGTTTATGCAACATCCACATTACTTTAGTCACTAGTTCGCTGGTTGCTAAAACAGAGGATGCGTCTGTTGTGTTACGCCGAAAGGCTGATTCTGAGTCCAAAAAGGTGACGGCCAAGCCTGTAGAGTGCAGAGGAATTCACGACAAAGAAAGAAAAACGCTCACAAAGGACAGTTACACCACATTTTATAACATTATCGAGGTGAAACCTGAAAATGTAATTAAATGTGTTGTAATTTTCATTCCCGAAAGGGGGACTGGGTGGCTCGGTGGTACAGCGTTCGACTCTTGCCCTAAAGGTCGTGTGTTCGAACCCAGCTGGGGGTCAAAATTTGTACAGGCCTATTTTCGGTGCCCGTCTTTGAAATCACTTCGTGGTGGACAAAAGACGTTTAATGGTTTGTTTTTTTTAATTCCCGAAAATTTAATTAGATGTGCGTTAATTGGCATTCTAAGCGTGTTTCTTTCTTTGTCGGGAATTTGTGAGATTCTGAACTGTTTTAAACATCTCGCCAAAGAAAAATAAGTAGAGGATTGTGTTCTCTTCTAGTTCATTTTAACGAAAATAAACTGTGTTGTACTATATTTTCTGAGCGTGTTTCTCTTTTGGTAGGATTTTCTTTGCCGCAAGGCTGGCCAGGTGGTACACTGCTATTCTGGCGCCATTTCAGTCGAACTTGTATGACCGATCGACCTCCTGTTGTAGTGCGTTAGGGCTGAACGCCTTAACCCCTTGCCGAGAAAAAGTCGACACAATAATAAATAATAATAATAATTACGGTATTTATAATGCGCTTATCTTATAATAATTATAACTCTAAGCGCGCAATCACAACTCACGCACGCATGTGCACGCTTTTAACAATGACTCACACACCACAAATACGTTACGACAGTCAGCTGGGGGTGGGGTGTGTAGTGGCGTTAGAGTGCTAGAACTGTTGAAAGAGGTGAATTTTGAGGGCGGACTGGAAGGAGGAGGGAGAGGGTTTCTGACGGAGAGGAGAGAGTGGGAGAATGTTCCAGGTGGATGGGCCGCAGACAGAGAAGGAGAGGGGGCCGAAAGTGCTGAGTTTGATGCGGGGGGTCTGGAGGCGGAGAGGGTCGGAGGCGGAGGGGAGAGAGCGGGAAGGAGTGTTGGGGTGAAGTAAGTTGGAGAGATAGGCAGGAGCGTAGTTGTTAAGGGATTTGTAGCAGAGAGACAGGATCTTGTATTGAATGCGTTGGGAGATGGGGAGCCAGTGAAGGAGTTTGAGCAGGGGAGTGATGTGGTCGGATTTCTTCTTTCTGAGGACAAGGCGGGCAGCATTGTTCTGGACGCGCTGGAGAGTGAAAGTGGTGGAGTGAGGGAGGCCGGAAATGAGAGAGTTGCAATAGTCGATGCGAGATAAAATGAGAGACTGAGACAGCAAGTTTGGTGGCAGCTTCAATCCAGCTGCAAGAGGTATAGATCCTCATGAGCCCCCGCAATTGCGGGGGCTCATGAGGATCTATGCCTCTTGCTGAAACCACTCTATTTTCATGCTTTTTGACGGCTGTAGCTTTTTGTCGTTGAACGAAAACAGGCTTCGGACACAAAATATGCTTCCAATGGCTGGGAAGGGGTTAGTAACCCTTAGACTTCTAACTATATCGATCGGTGGAAAAGACGAGTGGTCATGCGTCTTCTCCGCCGAACGGTATCGTCAGCAGCAGTCAAGGGGTTAACTCGCCAACGATCTTCAAACTTCATTTGCAGAATGCGGTTATGTAGAAACCGTTATTGTCACCTCACCTTTTTTCCCTCAGAACAATTTCCACTTTCCCGTGGCTTCTTTTTTTTTCCCCACCTAGCCAGAGACCACTCAAGGAATCAGCCTCCAACAGAACGATCTCAGTCAAACCTCACGACCTGCTCCAGATCAGGAACGTCCCCGTAAATGAGACACACATTCCATATCTGTAATATACCGACGATCAAAAGAAATGAGACATTTTTTTAATCATCCAAAAATGTCGCATTTCTTTTGCTCGTCAGTGTATATCAAGTCTGTGTCTATCAGAGCGTCGGCTGGGTTCATCATACTTGCATTTACAAAACGTACTTCCAAGCTGAAAGTCCCGCTTGTCTTCTTGGAAGACTGATCGTCTGGTACTTTGATCCTCCCCCAGGCCCCCTTCCCTTCGACCAGGATTCTGTCTGAATACCACAAAGTCGGCCAGCGAAAGACCTAAATGTTTGCCGGTCTGTGATTTTGGACCTTACGACCTTGAGTCGTAAGGTCCAAAGTCACAGATCGGCACACAAGGCCTAACAAGCGCTTCCAGTCTGCAAAGGTTTCCTGAGGAAGCGTGCCTGTCGTGTGTTGGTGGACGATGTCTGTGCGGGGAGAACTTTTAGAAAGTATTGGCGGACAGTGCCGATGTCCTGTGAAGGCAAAAGTCCATTGTTGTGAAAAGCGAGATTTTCATTGTAATACGATGAAAATCGCGCTGTTCTCAAACATGGTCTTGTCTTGTGCCTTTCACAGGATACAATGGGACAGGAAGAGTGATCTTGTCTTAGCGAAAGGCATAGATCCTCGTAGATCCTCATGAAACACCGACGGCCTGCAGCGGCTCATTAGTGTCTATGCCTCTTGGAGATGGAGTGTCTGTGGATTAACCCCCTCCCCGCCACTGGAAGCAGACTGTGTTATAATTGGAAATCGAGAATTCTGACGTCGAAGATCCCCAGAAGTTAAAGGGACATGCATTCAAAGTGGATTGAGCAAGAGGCATAGATCCTCATGAGCCCCCCCCCCCCCACCCGTATTTCCCAAATGTTGGACGCGTCATCTAATGATTATGCACCAGTTGCAGGAGATGGATCGACCATGATAATTCAAGGGAAGTGCCAGATTAGCTTGGCGCCGACAGGCGCCAAGCTAATCTGGCACTATCCTTGAATTATCATAGTCGACCCATCTCCTGCTGTATGGAGTCAGGGCTGAATGGGATAATGTCGAGTTAAAGCCCTTTTACAAAATGTCTGTAAAGACAAAAATACAATTCTCTTCTTCGCGTTCTTTGCCGAGAAGAAGGAGGGTTTAAACCGAAAATGTAACAAATTGTGTCGTAATTGTCTTTTCTAAGCGTTTTTTTTTTCTTTTTGGGATTTTCTTGTCAGAAAACGTCGGTTTATTTTGGCCCTTTGTGCTTTCCCTTTGCATATGTGTTTTTCTTTTCTTTTCTTTTTGTCAGTGGACATCTCTGAAATGTTTAAATTTCCGCCTGTAGGGGCTCATACTGTTAACTCATTCCAGTCGAGCCGCATATGGCTACGCGGCTTCTTGCTACCGGATGCGGCACGTCTCGAGTGAGTTAACGCATACTGCTCGCGACACACTACAGCAAGATATGGCTCGACCATGATAGTTCAAGGGTGGCGGCAGAATAGCTATTCTGCCAACACCCTTGAACTATCATGGTCGATCTGTCTCCTGAATTGTAATGCAGCCCTCAGAAATTAACTCCAAAATGTGGGTATTTCGTACCTCGGGCACAATGAGCAAAAGGTCCCAGTCTAATGAATCACACGCAGACACTCTCACAGCTTGAAGAGCAGGGTGTACTCGTATTACGATTAGTGAACGGGCCAGTCGGTACCAGCAGCAATACGGCCGCAGCAGATCCATATTATCTGGTTGCAGTGTGTCAGGGTTGACTGGTTTACAGCCTTGGTCTGACCAGTCCGTCGTTGCTCAGTGTAAGACACCCGATTATCAGTCCTTGACATGCCCATTACGACGTCCTCATGCAGATGTCGGGTAATCTTCAAGACGTCTTCCTTCTACAAGAGGAACAGATTTTCATGCGCCCCCCGCAGGCTGCGGGGGCTCATGAGAATCTATTCCTCTTGCTCCTGACACGTTTTGCACTGCCGATCTGTGTTCCACAAACGAAGAGAGAGCTTCTACTGGGCGCTCTTTGGAACTATGGAGATGGGAGGCGCTAAGCTTTTTGAGGACCACTGGGATCAGTTGCACGAGTGAACTTAAATCCTGGGGCGGTCCATGGTGCAGTGGTAAAGGGTCTGCCACCAATGCTAAAGGTGCGAGGTTCGATACCCGGTTCACCGTCACCGTTATTTTCGTGGCGGACCGTCGGGGGCTCTTTTACCGTGCTCCGGCTCTTCCTCCCCCTCCACTGGCTTGAGGACACTTTATAATTTCAAAAACAAGCGATCAAAATTACCGAAATCTCAGTAGCTGCATGAGCTGACCCTTCGCACCACGTGAACGCCCTGTTCTTGTTTTGTACTGTGTTTGTCTTCAGAGTGAACGCGTGTGTTTATTGTGAGCATGCTTGTTGCACGGCGCTTTGAGCGGATTTGCAGAATTGGGTAAAGCGCCTTATGACCGATATTACTCAGTATTACTAGTAGTAGTATCCCGGCTGCGCCAGCCACAAAAGCAGGGTGCTCCGCTATAGCCGGAGCACCTTGCATAGTGGACTGGTGCAGGATTTCACTGAGTACGTTCACTCGTTCAGCAGACCTCAGCGCGCCACCTTCCTGGTGAACACAGACTACTAAGCGTTGACAGACAATCAGCAGTAAGAGATATAGAGCCTCATGAGCCCCCGCAAGTTTCCTCTTGTTGACCCTCATTTATGTCTGTCTTTCTCAAGCCGTTGACGTCATTAGGCCTTCTATCTCGATGCGTCGAGAGATGTCAGGATTACAGATGCACGCGAAGGCTCTGGGCACTTAAAGTTATACCCCCAGGATCAAGCATCTCAAAACAGTCAGAAAACTGTCTGCATTAGATACTGCTGACAGTATGTGTATGGGTCCTTTGTGTACTATCTTATAACTTTATGATGTAAGTACAATGCCAAATGTCGAAATTCATCGTTTGGAGGGTGTATTGTTTTTGTACCCGAGTCGCAGATTAATCGGCCTCGTTTTGAATTAATGTGCATATTTATAAGCCTACGTCACAAGGCAGAACGCGGCCGACTATCAGTGTATCGCAATACTGCAGGTCACCACGGAGGTCATCGGTGTGGTGTACACACGTGTCAGTGTACACGTGTACTGATGTTCTTTGGCATCCCTTTGACGTAATTTTTCACGAGAAAGTGGAATAAAACTTTCTATTTAATAATAAATAATAATGAATGGTTCTTGTATAGCGCAAAATCTTTTTGTGGCAAAAACTCATTGCGCTAACACACGCAGTCAAACATGACATAGACGAATACAATAACATTACAAATAAATACAACAGGACCACGGATCTACGACAGAGGAAAAGCAAGCTGGAAGAAGTGAGTTTTCAACTGAGCCTTAAACTGAGGGAGAGTAGAGAGATTTCGAAGACTGACAGGCAGCGAGTTCCAAACTGAAGGTGCAATGAAGCTGAATGAGCGCTCACCAACAGTTTTCAAGTTACGCTTCGGAGCCTTCAAACGTTTCTCACTGGAGGACCGCAGAGAACGTGAAGTCTGGTATGTGCAGAGTGAAGCAGAAAGGTAAGCCGGGAGAGTCCCGTCGAAGTGACGGTATGCCAGAGTTGCCATCTTGTACTGGCATCGAAACTTTACTGGCAGCCAGTGGAGTTCTTTAAGCATGGGTGTCACGTGGTCGCGTTTACGCTTCTTTAGAACGAGCCGTGCAGCGGAGTTTGTGGAGTGGAGTGAGGAAGGCCGGAAAGGAGAGAGTTGCAGTAGTCGATGCAAGAAGATGAGAGAGACAGCAAGTTTGGTGGCAGCTTCACACACATCTGCACGCACGCCCGCCCGCCAACACGCCACGCACACGCGCACGCAAGCACGCACGCACACACCCACTCACCCATTCATACACACACACACACACACACACACACACACACACACACACACACACACACACACACACACACACACACACACACACACACACACACACACACACACACATTCCAGGCATAACAGTGCAATGCACTGAGAACATGAACCTGAACGTTAAAAACAGATAACATTCGACAGCAATACGTTCTATCAGAGACAGAGACACGGCTCGAAACACTGCATTGTGTGTTATTTTTTAGGTGACGGTGCTTGGCTTTCATCCTAGACGGCTTTCTGGGTTAGATATGCTTAACCCTTTGACTGCCGGAACTCGTCAGACACTACGCCCAAGCGAGAGGTTTAGATCCTCATGAGCACACGCCGTCGCGGGGGCTCATGAGGATCTACGCCTCTTGCTGACGTCATTTTGTATCCCTGTGCCTTCACCGATGGCGTTGTTCGTCGTTAAATTTACAGAGATTTCAGAAGACTGTCTGCGAGCTAGAGCAGTGAAACGGTTAAATGGCTTCATTTTTTGCAAGCCGGTGGCATAGATGATCATGGGCCAAGGCAGATCAAGCCTTTGACGGCCAGTGAAAGCAAAATTACATATGAGAAAGCAGGACAAATTCAATTCATACTCGGAATAATCCCATCAGTTTAAGGAACACTCATATGGCCAGCGTCAACAAGACGCAAAGGACCTCATGAGCCCCCGCGACTCCTCATGAGGTCCTTTGCCTCTTGCACTTGGTTGGTGTTTGCATTCATTTTTGGCAGGAAAGGGGTTAAGCACCCCAGACGTAGGATGCCGCTGCATGGGTTAATGCGAATCTGTGGTTCGTACAGACGGGAGAACCGCCTGGTCTATGTGGCGGCAGAGGTTTGGATTTCCATGAATGACGTTGAGAGGCGAGCTCTATTTGAAAGTGTAATTAGGATGACACACACAATACCCTCGTGGGCTCCTTCATCTTTGGAACACAGATGTAAAGGTTGGTACGTTTAGCAAGGAAATATATAGACGCCAATGACAAACTTTGTGTCACCAACAAAGCTCACGAGGATCTGTGCCAGTTTGAGAAGGACGTCAGCGTTTTCGCTGCTGTGCTGAATTAGTGTGTCCCTGGTTTTATGGGATGCGTAATGAGCGTACTTCTAGAATGATCTTCTCGAAGTAGATCATCGTAGATCAAATGGAGTGCCCGAGTGGCTTGGCGCCTGCAGGCGCCAAGCCGCTCAGGCACTCCATTTGAGCTAGATGGCTTTGGCGTCGGTCTACTGCGTCTTGTACACGTGTCAGTGTTTCATTGTACCAGACCTAAATAAACATGAATCAATGTTCTGAGTGAAAGCGCAGGGACAAGAGAATGGCGACTGTCTGCTTGTGCTAATAAACCATGAGGCAGTAAAAACGCGAATTTTTTTCCCGTCGCGTATTTCTTCGTATATATGTTTTGTTCCGCATTATTTTGACACAGTTTGTTAGAGAATATTTTGAAAGGATTGTTAGGTCTTGTGTAAAGAGATTGTTTACTCTTAAACAAATCTCACGTCGATGACTTATGACGTCATCAATGACCCAACCATCACGGAAAATTGAAAGCGAAATTGGAATAATATGCATCTTACAAACACGAAAAACGTTTGTTTATTTTTATGGTAGCGGCCATATTTACCTAATCTAATGGATGTTGGTGTGTTCCTCATCTCTTTTTCAACCATTTGAGCATACAAAATTGGCTTGAAAGCAATTCACATTGCGGAAAATCTGATTTATTAGAAAAAGATGTGCACCGGAAGTTCTAGGTCTCTAGTGTATTTTTTAATTCAAATTTCTCGTGAGGCACTTCAGAACACCATAGGCAGTCTACACAAAATGTAGAATGTTAACACATCTCACAGGAAATTTGCTTGTCACAGTATGCCCAGTTTTGCTTATTTTCATCACTAATGAAACCCTATATCCAAGAAGGCAGCCAAGAGAAATAACTCTCTCAAAATGTGTGTGCTCAGGGCAGTCGGCTTAACAACCAACATCTAAAGTAAACGACAAAGATAATTGTCTTGTTTTGTTGTATAAATGGATCTTCTTTTGCGGGTACATTGACCGACACATTTCGCGTAAATATTCAGTGCCTCTGAGTATACAGTGCTCCTATTCAGTTCAACAGCAAAATGTATGCAGCTGCTCGTATTTGGCGCACTATTCCACGGAGAACGCAGGACCGACAAATAATTACACACCACATGTCCAGTAAACAACCTAGAAGATGTTATTGTAGGCGATGGATGAAGCTATTAGCTGATTTTCTTGTACTTTTTGTGAATATATTTAGACACGAGCACGCAATCACGCACAAACTAAATTCTAGGTAGCACGCGAAATTTTGCACATTCACTCAAAACGCACGCACGCACGCACGCACGCACGCGCGGCACTCTTCGTCCGTCATCTCGCCCTTATTAAATTAGTCTCCAATTTGCCTATGTTTGTGTCCTGGCATTTACTATAATAATAATAAAAAATAATAATAATTACGGTATTTATTATGCGCTTATCTTATAATAATTATAACTCTAAGCGCGCACTCACAACTCGCAACGCATGCGCACGCTTTAGACAATGACTCACGTGACACAAATAGTGAAGATACCTTACGACGGTTAGCTTGGGGTGGGGAGTGTGGTGATATAGTGCTAGAACTGTTGAAAGAGGTGAGTTTTGAGGGCGGACTGGAAGGAGGAGAGCGAGTGTTTCTGACGGAGAGAGAGTGGGAGAGTGTTCCAGGTAGATGGACCGTATACTGAGAAGGAGCGGGGGCCGAAAGTGCTGAGTTTGGTGCGGGGGATGAGGAGGCGGAGAGGGTCGGAGGCGGAGCGGAGGGAGCGGGGAGGAGTGTAGGGGTGAAGTACGTTGGAGAGATAGGCAGGAGCGTAGTTGTTCAGGGATTTGTAGCAGAGAGACAGAATTTTGTATTGGATGCGTTGGGGGATGGGAAGCCAGTGAAGGAGCTTGAGCAGGGGAGTGATGTGGTCGGATTTTTTCTTTCTGAAAGCTTACTGAAAGCTCCCTGGCGCCATGGGAGCCGATTGTCGTAAAATCTTGACCAGACATACCGGTAAACAAAAGATTTTAGCCCAAGGGTGAGGCGAGTGCTTTTGTCGTGTCGTAAGCCATTATTAGCGTCTGGATCATAAAACGTTAGTGTTGCTCCCCAGTCTTCCGCGATGAAGGACACGGTTAGACTGACCGCATGGACCCCTTTGGCTGTCGGCAGCGGTGTTTGTCGCGATGATTCATGCAAGGAATCTGTGTGACAAATCCGCTACCGACAGACAAAGGGTTAAAACAATCGCCTTGCTGAGAGCAGCAACCTAGTGCTAGCTGTCCTCAGTCGCCAGCGACAGTGTTGATGTTCTCAGTAAGCAAAAGGTCTTCGCGCCGAAGTCGTTCGTAGGTAGCCGCGCACTACGGACGACATCGGCCCGAGGACCTTTTGCTTGCCGGTCGGCTGCGTAGATGATGCTGTGCAAGGCAGATACCAGGTTTAGTCAGTCTCGTTTGACCATGAACAGGTAGGCTTATTCAAGTATAATACTATTACAGATAGACTGATGGACTTAAGTATCAAGTCAGTCAGTCAGTCAGTCAGTCAGTCAGTCAGTCAGTCAGTCAGCCAGCCAGCCAGCCAGCCAGCCAGCCAGCTAACCAACCAGCTTTCAGTAATAATGCCAGGCCCGCCCATCCATCCATCCATCCGGCATCCACCCATACATCCATCAACCAAACAGTTTCTCCATCTCTATCAACACAACAAATTATTTTTTTGAAGATCATAACTTATATAGGCATAGCACAGATTGAATGCCCATAGAAAACACCCATTCTCATGAATACTGAACTACGATAAAATCCTTGAACATGTAATTATATTAAAACCTGACAAGAGGATTGAAACTGCACAAAGAGCGATTATGTTACTCGGTGGGCGTGGAAAATCCAGAAAAATCATTGCGACAGCCGTCATCTGGTATGCTGTGTCAAACCGTATCCCCCATCCGGCTGCTGCATGAAATCCTAATCTTCTGTCATAGCATTAATTATAGGCTGAACCCACGTTTTACCTTCGCCGTTCGAACAAAACACATTATCCTCTTCAAGCAGGAGGTCATGGTAATTGTGTGTTAGTTATCGTTTTCAATCTGGTGATGAAAATCTTCTGTACATCGCTTCGAATGCGTATGTAGGACACAGCTCATCGGTCTCTGCCATACAGGCAAGAGACATAGATCCACATGAGCCCCCGCCAGCGGCGGGGGCTCATGTGGATCTATGTCTCTTGCAGATCGGTGATCCACACTGACGGAATTCTTATGAACATTGATCTTTGACAGAACACTGAGAACAAGTGCCTTTTTCAAGAAAATGAATGCGTCTTTCAAAGACAAATTTTATCGAGCCTTCTGAAGCAGGCTGAAGGAGAGCATGAGAATCTGTGCCACATAGATGCAAGAAGAGTCTGCAGTTCGCATTCATGGCGACTCCTCTCTCACGGATGCGCATAGTCGCTGCAGCTGTTCGTGATGCAAAGGTGGTAGCTGTCGCGCACGTCGTCTGGTGACGGCTAAATCTGGACTACTTATTAGACTGTGAAATGAAGCCTGTTTCGTTTCTCTTGTAATTTTAACACCGAGGAATGGAACCTGTTCTGTGTCCTGGCTTGGAGTTACTGTATCTGTTGTGCTCACGGTGTTGCGTCTGTTTTTCATACCAGAATTTTCGGGAGCCAAGGATAGAGAAATCATCGTTTGGAAAAGTTTAAGAGTAGGTGATTTGCAGCAGTTTCAGATGAGCTCCTGGTGTAAAGTTCTATTTTGACAATGTGGGATTGAAACTACGAGGCATTATCAGCTTAACCCTTCGGCTGTCGGTAGCGGTTTTTGTCGAGGTGATTCCGACAGGAATCACCTCGACAAAAACCGCTACCGACAGTCAGAGGGTAAATACCGTGAAATTCCTGCTATGGAATTGGAAAGTTCTCGACACCAGTGACATATCGTGAAATTCTTCAGATGTTTGAACGAAGTGTGATTTCAGCTTTGATAAAACAGGATATAAATTATAATTACAGCAAAGACTACGGGATCTTCGATAACAGTGTATTTGTTTTGTTGTAAAATATCATCGTATATAAATACTTAACCAGTGACTGGTCGATCTTCAAACCACTAAATTTACGCTAATCTCTCCCGACGTAAGTGTGTACGTCTGATTTAGACACATTTGCCTTGGTAAGGCAAAAGACAGCAAGTCTTTTTTGGAGGGAAAAAATCGAGATTTTCATCGTGAAACTATGAAAATCTTGCTTTTCACAAAAATGAACTTGCTGTCTTTTTTTTGCAGTCGCAGCCTAGATATTGTAAGCCTATCAAACTATATATAGATGACAGACTTACGGACATATAGATTCTTAGGCGCCCCTTAGTTGTAGCCGCCCAGTACGCAAAGGCCATCGGGCCGACTTCGGCCCCGTTAGCTTTTTGGCGTGCTTGGCCCTTGCATACTGTGTCTTTGAGTACTTCTCATTTTCATATCTCCGTGCCTCAGACAGAGAATGCTAATAGGTTCGCTGCTCTTTGATTCTGGACCTAAAGGCTTAATCAGCAAGGTCGATATTCCCAGATCAGCACACATATTGGGACGGAATCTTGTGACCGCGAAGAAGGCCACACACCGATCGATCTAGGGCAGATTCATTCCATTCGTGCAGTGACAGGACACCTTGCAAGTGTCCTCCAAGTCCGCCAAAATTGGAGGAATCGGCGGGCTATCCCAGTGTGCAAATTTTCATCGGGCTGAATGTTGGCCGCCGTAGGCCTGCGCACTGCCCTACGGCGGCCCGGCAACCTTTTGCGTATTTGGGTATACTTTCCTTTGAAGACAAAACACAGCAAGTCAAACAATCATGCTGGTCTTCCTGCGTTTTTGTTTTGCATGCATGACGCCTTCACCCCCATGAAAACTTGTGAAGGATACAACTGTAAGAAACACAGACCCTCATGAGGCCCCGCATTTGCGGGGGCTCATGAGAATCTATGATTCTTGCTGACACCAAATTTGAGTCCATGTTATTCGGACGGCTAGGCTTTGAATTTGCAATGATTTGAATAAACGCAATCTGCGTCCACTGGCAGTGAAGGGGTTAATTTTCTCTCGGGAACTGTTGTATGATAGCTTTGTTAACCCTGCCAGCGTGTAGAGAATGACGCCGTTAAACCCAACGCAGATTAGTTGTGCAAGGACGTAAGGTCACCGGAACATATCACCAGCAAGACTTCAAAATGCACAGCTCCTCATAAGCACTCACAACGCAAAAAGGTGAGGTAGATACTCTGTGAGATGCAGTACACATACCAAGGGAAAAACACTCACCCTGAAAGGGTCAAGGGCACTAACTGTTTGCTTGTCCAGCACTGAGTGATTTCCCTTGGTATGTTTTTCAAGGGGTCAAGGGAACTAACTGTTTGTTTGTCCAGCGCTTAATAATTCCCCTTGTGTGTGTTCTCATTAGTTATCGCGTCTGCGGGGGCACGTGAGGCTCGCGCACGATGCTGTTGCTCATTGTGTCTCGGCAGTAAGGGGTTAACCCTCTGGCTGTCGGCGCTTTTTGTCGCGATGATTCCTGTTGGAATTATCGCGACAAAAAGCTCTAAAGTCAGCTATGCTTTCGGCACCGATGTGAGGAGGACATAATCTTTGATTTAACTCATTCAGCCCGACGCAGGTATTTCGCAAATTTTGGAGGCGTCATCTAACGTCTATGCACCTGTTGCAGGAGATGGATCGACCATGATAATTCAAGGGTAGTGCCAGATTAGCTTGGCGCCGACAGGCGCCAAGCTAATCTGGCACTACCCTTGAATTATCATGGTCGACCCATCTCCTGCTGTAGTGCGTCAGGGCTGAATGGGTTAAGAAATCTCCAGTCTTCTGTTCTTAATTGTTTCTTTTTTCTGCCATCATGTAGGCCTAATAGTTCAAGTTTTGAAATAATATTTCATGTGTAGCGTTGTCCTTCATTTTAAGTGTTTAGATATACAACAGAGGGCCAGTTACGTTCTCTCCTTGAGACAAAATATTGATAATTATCGTCACTCTTATATTGTCAGCACTAGCTTTTATAATTGTAACACAAGATTGTTCGCATTTAGTCGGTATTTGCAGGTAAGAAAAGACAGTCGTTGCAAATACGATCCATAGCCAGTCTTGGCGACTTACTTACTTACTTACTCCTGTCACCCCTACCCGGGTATAGGCCGTCGACGAGAGACCTCCAGCAACTCCTGTCCTGTGCTTCTCCTTCGATTCTACTCCAGGTGGTTCCCAGTCTCTTGATGTCTGCTTGGAGGTCTCGACGCCAGGTTCTCGGCCTACCTCTTTTCCTCTTTCCCTGGGGGTTCCATGACAATGCCTGCCTAGTGATACTGGAAGCTGGCTTTCTCAGACTGTGACCGATCCATCCCCATCTTCTTCGCCCAATTTCATTCTCTGCTGTTATCTGCTCTGTTCTCTCCCAGAGTCTGACGTTGCTGATCTTCTCTGGCCAGTGGATTTTCAAAATTCTTCTAAGGAAACTGTTTATGAAGGTCTGTACTCTGTTGACTGTGGTTTTTGTCAATCTCCAAGTCTCTGCTCCATATAAGAGAACTGCTTTTACATTGGAGTTGAAAATCCGGACTTTGGTGTGTTGTGACAGCTCTCTGGAGCTCCACACTTTTTTCAACTAGAGAAAGGCTGCTCTGGCTTTACCGATTCGTGCTCTGACATCTGCATCAGTGCCGCCTTTTTTGTCTATGATGCTCCCGAGATAGGTGAAGGACTCCACCTCCTCCAACGGGGTGCCAGCAAGCAAGACTGGTTCTTCTCTGGTTGCGTTCAGCCTCATTGTCTTTGTTTTCTGTTTGTGAATGGTGAGGCCCACTTGGGACGAGATGTCAGCAAGCCTCGTGGTCTTGTCCTGCATTTGTTGATGAGTGTGGGACAGTAATGCCAAGTCGTCTGCAAAATGGAGGTCATCAAGCTGTGTCCACAGTGTCCACTGTATTCCACTTCGTCTGTGCTCTGTGGTCATCTTCATGACCCAGTCTATGGCCAGTAGGAAGAGGAACGGAGACAGCAGACACCCCTGCCTGACACCGGTTCTGACCTGGAGCTCCCTGGTGAACTGCCCTTCGTGGATCACGCGACATGTCATGCCATCGTAGCTGCTCTTGATCAGGCGGACGAGCTTTGTGGGTACACCGTAGTGTCGTAGGAGTTTCCACAGAGTCTCTCGGCCCACACTGTCAAATGCTTTATCATAATCCACAAAGTTGACGTACAGCGGGGAGCTCCACTCCAGAGACTGTTCCACGATGATGCGGAGAGTGGCGATCTGGTCTGTACATGATCGGTTTTTCCTGAATCCTGCTTGCTGGTCTCTCAGCTGGGGGTCAACGGAGCTCTTCATTCTCTCCAGGATGATCCTGTTGAAGACCTTTCCTGGTACTGACAGCAAGGTGATTCCTCTGTAGTTGGAACACTTGCTGAGGTCGCCTTTCTTGGGAAGCTTGATTAGGTACCCCTCCTTCCAGTCAGCCGGCATCACCTCCTCTTCCCAGATCTTTCCAAACAGTGGGTACAGCATCTCCACTGTTGTCTCTAGGTCTGCTTTCAGAGACTCCGCTGGGATGCCATCTGGGCCTGCTGCTTTGCCGTTCTTCAAGAATGCCACTGCTCTTCTGATCTCTTCCCGGCTGGGTCTGTCACAGCTGATGGGTAGGTCGGTCTCTGCCGGCTGGATGTCTGGGGGGTCGGGTGGGCTAGGTCTGTTTAGTAACTCTTCAAAATACTCGGCCCATCTGTTGAGTTGGTCTGCTCTGTCTGCAATAGGCTTGCCTTCTTTGTCTTTTACTGGTCTTTCTGTATGGCCATACTTGCCTGACAATCTTCTGGTAATGTCGTAAAGCTGTTTCATGTTGCCGCTGCCTGCTGCCTTTTCTGCCTCTGCTGCCAGGCTGTCTGTGTAGGCCCTCTTGTCTGCCCTGATACTACTCTTCACCTCGCGTTTGGCTTCCGAGTATTCCCCCTGTGCCCTTACTTTGGCTGCTCTCGTGCGACTGTTGTTGACCGCTGCTTTCTTCTGCTTCCTCACTTCTATCTTCTTCAAGGTCTGTGCCGACAGCCAGTCCTTGTGATGGTGTTTCCTGAACCCTACATTGTCTTTGCAGGTTGAGTTCAGCGCCTCTCTAACTGCCTTCCACTGCTGCTCTGTGGTGACCGCCTCCTCTTCATTTACTAGCTCCTGTAGCGCTTGAAACCGGTTGGACAGCACCAGTTTGAACTCTTCTCTAACTCCAGTTTCTCTCAGGAGGCCTACATTATAGCGCTGTCTTCTTGTTGTCGCTGTGCGGCTTTTCTTTAGCTTGAGCTTCATTCTTAAGGTAAGCAGATGGTGGTCGGAGGCGACATCTGCTCCCCTCCTCACTCGAACATCTTGAAGGGATCTTCTAAATTTCTTGCTAATGCAGATATGGTCTTTTTGGTTCTCTGTTGTATGGTCAGGTGAGACCCAAGTTGCTTTTTGTATTTTTCTGTGTGGGAAGATGCTGCCTCCAATGACAAGTCGGTTTAGAGCACAAAAGTCTACAAACCTCTCCCCGTTCTCACTCATCTCCGAGCCTAGTCTCTGCCTCCCCATCACCTCTTCGTATCCGGTGTTGTCCTCCCCTATTTTGGCATTAAAATCGCCCATGACGATGGTGATGTCTCGCTCCGCAATTTGTCCAAGGCACTCTGGAGTCGGTCGTAGAACTCTTGTTTCTCTTCCTCGTCACTGTCATTAGTGGGCGCATAACACTGAATGACGTTCAGCTTGAGATTTTTCTTGGTTCTAAAGGCTGCTGTGATAATTCTTGGCCCAAGAGGTTCCCAGCCCATCAGCGCTCTCTGTGCCACTGGTGACAACATGAATGCTACACCTTCTGTATTGGGGGCATTCTCCTCTTCATGACCTGAATACAGAATCATCTCCCCACTTAACAGCCTTTTCTGGCCAGACTGCGTCCATCTGGCTTCACTGATAGCTAGCAGGGAAAGGTTGTACTTTTGCATTTCCGCTGCTATCTGGGCGGCCTTGCCGCTCTGGTACATGGTCTTGACATTCCATGTGCCCATGGTTGTATCCCTGGATAGAGAGAGGCAGCTCGGTCCTGTGGCTTCCGAAGACTTCCGGCTTTTACCACAGGACGTCATAAGTCTTCTGGTAGAAGAACCTTCCTCCTCCAGGAAAGGAATTACTGATAGTCTTTTCGTCGGCGTTTTTGTAGCTATTTCCTTTTTTGCAGGGTGGGGAAGCTACCCCCACGCCCAACCCCCTTACTAGGAGGACCAGGTTTTTTTTTGTCGGGGTCACCTTCCCTTAGACCATGTTGGTTCACGGCACCTTATTTCATTTGGTGCACCCCTCTCACGAGGGACCCCCTATCCACCACCCAGGGGACGCGCCTCAACGCCATATGGTCCCAGCGCGAGGCAGTCTTGGCGAGCTGAACTTTAAATACTCACGAGCAAAAGAAATGCGACATTTTTGGAATCATCATAAATACTTTAGTAAAGTGTTTCCGATGATTCCGAAAACGTCGCATTTCTTTTGCTCATCAGTATAGATATACTGACCTTTCCCGCTGCCTTCTCGAATCCATTCCTCTGTCACGCCATCGAAAGTCAATACTACCAAATAACATAAACGACAGACTACAGAAGTCTGCCTCAGTGATTTTCTTGGTCTGTGATTTTGGACCTATGGCCATCGCCGTAATGTCCAAAATCACAGACCAGTACTTGTTTGTCTTAGAGCGCAGACTGATTTGCAAACTCTGCCGTGTATCCAGATAATGTACCTCTCAATGTGACCAGACCAGCTGCCAGAAATCCTGTGACAATGTGGAGTGTCGAGTACTCTACGCTCAGTTGGTTGTATCGGAGCAGGGGTGGATCTGGGGGGTGGGGGTGGCGGTGTGTGTGTGTGCGTGGTGGTGGGGGGTGGGGGTCCATCCTCCTCCTCCCGGCAAAAAAAAAAAAAAATCTTTATATGATGCTATATCAAAGTTCGCTTGCCCCCACCTCCCCGGATTTTTGGGGTAATTTTTGGCCACTTGGTAGCAAGTTCTGGCGTCGGGAGGCCATGTGTGTCCAGCTGATGGTCCCGAACAACAAAGTCCCCCCCCCCCGAAGGTAACTGATCCGCCCCTGTGAAGGCCAACAGTCATCTCGAGAACCTGAAGATGACCCGGACTAGTCTGGCACATTATGGCTTCATTATGTGTGTGTATGTTGATCGGGGTCCATGGATTTTTTACCAGACGGCACAGAACAGCATAGTTTATTATTATTATTATACATTTATGTATGCCGCCATGTGGCTCTAATCTAACTGATTTGACTGACGTCAGATGGCCTTTGTCGCCTGCTCGGCGTTAAACCCTAATAACTAATTCAACTCATTCGGCTTTCTGCCAAGTGTACGGGTGTGGCACGCGGCTCCGAATGTGGCAATGGACGTTTATGTCTAATACAGCCAATCAGAAATGTGGCTATGATAGTTCAAGGGTGGTGTCAGAATAGCTTGGCGCCTAAGGCGCCAAGCTATTCTGGCACCACCCTTGAACTGAAATGGTTGGTCTGTCTCCTATTCTGTAATGCAGCCTTCACAGGACAATAAGCACATTTTTTTAAAAATCAGCCTGAGGATGTATGGTTTAAGTTAAATAATTAATTTAACCCTTTAGAGGAAATTGTGTTTGAAAAAATGAAGCAGTCAGCAGGTGTCCGCAAAAAAAAAAAAAAAAAAAAAAAAATCCGCTAAGAAGTTGATTTTTCGCTTTTCTTTTGACCGCCTAATAATGACTGACCTTCACTGAAAGGACATTCAACTCGTCTGCAGTTCACACGCACGTCACGTGCCATCCCAATCAAGCAAAGAGTTCTTGGGCCGATTTGGGGCTCACTCAGCCGTGCGCGGGCCGACTGGGGCCGACGTCGGCCCGAGCGTATTTTGCTCGATGGGATAATCTCTTTATCTGCCACAGGTCCGGATACGCTGCTTTATCAAGTTGTGTGTCTTTATTAGTTTTTGTGGTAATGAGGTTCGCGGAGAAAAAAATCCCTGAAACGCCACTCAACTGCAAGAGGCATAGATCCTCACGGGCCCCCGCAGTTGCGGGGGCTCATGAGGATCTATGCCTCTTGATGAAACCATTTTGTATCCGGCCGTATTTCTTTGACGGCTGGGGATCTTTGACGTTGACTTTACAGTGATTATAAAGACGCAATCTGCATCCACTGGTAGTGGAAGAATACATTTTTCACCAGCCGTGTGCGCCCGGATGAAGCAGGATCGGGACCTGCCGACATCTGTTCATTTCCGCCGCGGAACATTTCTCGTCTTCGTGCGTGTGCATAGTCATTATCTCATGATCACCACCAGTGGCGGGCACTGCTCTGGACGGTGCCACCATGACAGCTCCAGGATGGTGTCCAGATGAACACAAGAAATGCGACATCATTGTAGTCATCAGAAACAATCCGCTGTTTTCGATGATTTTAAAGATGTATTTTTTTGTGCTCGACATTTTATGGTGTACCTCAATAGTCTGGTACATGGAAAGACCAATCAGTGAACATGGTAGGCCTCGGTTAGAGTGACCTTGAGCAATAGATAAACTCTAGGCCGGGGTATGGGTACATCATGCAGTATTTGAACAGGCCCACCACTACTTCGACGAAGCAGTGCGGCCTGAGTCGCCACTGACTATTGACGGGGTTAACTGATGACCTCCCATAAGAGTGGTGGCTCAAAAACAGATTCGTATACGCATAATCCCTACGTCTTCGTCCGATATCGGACCAAAGATCTAGAAGTGGAAACTAAGGATTACTTACCAATGCAGACTGAAAAAGATTGGATCTTCAGCCGGGCATGATGCAAAGGGGATCAATGCATCTTGCAGAAGAACATCAGTTCGCTTTGTGGCTGAAGGCCAAGGGTCAGTTTCTTGAGTGAACGTAGTCCTGCGCACGCCACTGGCTTGCGCTGAAGTAAGCTCACTCATGCATCTGAGCTCTGGTGTCTAGCACCCATCCGTCGCGCGTGGAGTAATTGCTGATGTCCCACAAGGCTGAGCGCCGTGCCCTATGCATACTTAATCAAGGTCAGAGAGATCGGCAACAGCCCCTCAGACAGTGCAACCCTCTCGGTCCTTCAGCACAGATGTTCATGAGCCCTGCAGTCACAGGGGCAGTGCCTTTTGAAACGTGCTGGCAGACTGGCGTTTCATTTAAACTTTTCGAGCGAGAGACGTCTGGCCTCTCAGTGAAAATATAAGATCGTCTGACACAGTGGCGAGCTTGGCTCTGTACCCTGTGTGAAGTAATACTCGTACTGCTTTCCTGCATGTCCAGGGCTAAAAACAGCTTAAATTTGTCTTTGTCAAGAGGCATATATTCTCATCAGCCCCTGCGGCCGCAGGGGCTGATGAGAATATATGCCTCTTGTTCTTGTGATTAGCTCAGTGTATTTCGCAATAGAAAAGAATCGGCATCACAAAATACACGGACAATCCAGCGTAACAGCTCAGTGGTGATATGCTGTTCTGTTTTGACGTGAACATGACGTAGAAACCCTTCTGGCATGCAAGAAACAACGATGCTACTGAATGATATGGTATGTTTATGTTTCTTTCGTGACGCCAGGCTATTCAGCACTTCTGTCATCGTCAAGCCATCTTCTGCAGATGGCGCTGTAAGTCGAAACATGACAGAATTTGGTCGGAACCTGATCCGCGCCGTATGAAACAGAACTAACCGAGCAGAAAAAGCAAAAACAAAACAAAACAACGATTTCGATTTTTGTAACGCCGGCGCATACACACTATGTTAAGGCTGTCAGGGTGTAAAAGAAATGGTGCACTGTAGTTCAAACAATAGCTGACGCCTGTTTTAAAACTTTTTCGAAAAATGCTAAATATGAAATGAAGCTTCTTCTATGAAGACACTCATTGATGGCCCAGAACCGTAATAAGCAGTTTAGTAAACTGCTCCAAACCATTTAACTCTAAATATACTGTATAGTATATTGTGGTGTACCGCTCTGAGACATTGAGGTGTACGGAATATTTATATACATTTTAAATTTCTAAATTTAGAATGAACGTCAGGCATCGTTTATTCCGCTTGGCTGGTTTTATTTCGTAACCGTACACACGCATTTGCGTTGATGCGGCGCTAATTTGGCCGGGGCCTGGCTGTCAGTGTCTGCAAGTGCTGTTCACAATGGACATTATCCGGAATTCCGATGCTACTCTCTAACCCCATGATTTCGAGAGTTAACTCCCCTGTTACAGGGAACGCACAATGCCATTTTTAACAAAATGCCTTCAGTCAAACGTTGCGCTTGGGGAGAATGCAAAACAGACAACAGCAGATATCCTGAACGCTGCATTGGAGTAAAATTCCATATATCACATGAACACGTGCATGTACTTATTTAAATTGCGCAACAAAACACACAGTACTTACTAAGAGCACAAAAAGTACTCAGAATTGGTAGGCACGGAAACCGTTGCCATGGGTCCGGTGACCCTCATTAAGATTTAACATGAGGGTAAAAGGTTTTTAAAATAAATACCATACAATACTGTGATACATGTATAGATTTTACCAGCACGATCAATACCATCTTGAATCTACACAACATACTACTAGGTTCTACCTCTAGTGTAGAATAGCAAGACCCATCATTTTTGGTTATTTTCTGCCACGATCCGATTTAACACAAACGAACAAGTGAAACAAAAAAATTAAAAGTAACGGACCGGTTGCTTGCATAGACTAGTATCCGTAAAAATACACTACATAAATTATTTTAAAAAATAATCGACTCACCCCCCTTGCAGGTGCAAAATGCAGATAAAATGCAGCTTCTCGTGTCAACATCCACTTTTGTCAGGATAGACCATGTAAAATAAAATGGGGCTTTGGTAACAGGATCCCTGTCTCTTGTCCTTGGTTTGACTGAGGCCTTCACTGCGAAATAGCCATCAGTCATTTGGATTGTTTCCAAGCTGTTCACATAACCATCTTGCATCAGGCTATAGGCTTCTGATCGTCTGTAGTCCCTTATGGCTGATAAGTTCATGTTCTGATTTAGTAAATATGTACAGATGTCGAATATAGAGAACTCTGGCAAAATATTCAGGTCTGTAGTCCCACATAACAAAGCAGGGATCGACAGTTCGATGTTCCCATCTTTGAGCTTTGCTCCGATCACTTCTACCCGATCTTCAGCACAGCACTCGGGATCAACGGGTAGTCCAATGTCAAGAGCCTTTTGTACGAGATCAAAAAGCTCTGCTTTTCTGCTTTGGCCAACACAAACTCCTCTTTCTTGCAAAAACCTTTGTAGCTCGCTCAATCGCCATGCTTTCTTCTCCACCATTTTGATCCCAGTAACATGGGAGTTAACTCTCTAAATCATGTGGTTAGAGAGTAGGCGCGGAATTCCGAAGTAGGTCTATTAATGTCTGCGGCACCCAGAGTGCCAAATACCCATCGCCAAGATCACACGCCGACATGGGATGAGCAGCTTATTTGGGAAACACGCGTAATTAGCTTTCGGTTCCAGCGTCTGAGTAATCAAGTCAGGAGTGCCATTGTTTCCTGGCACTTACAGCCCAGGGACTCAGTTGCATGTTTGAGCTTAGTCCTGCGCCAGCCACTAAGCGGAGCACCTGGGGGCGGTCGCATGAGCGAGCGTAGTCCCGCACCCGGCTTAGTGGCTGCCTCAGGACTAAGCTCGCTCATGCAACTGGCTCCAGGTTTAGTGTCTTGCGCAGGATCTAAGCTGACGAATGCAACTGAGGCCAGCACACACGTTTTTGTGTGTGTGCAGTCTTTCGTCTAAACCGTTTCATCCGCCGAAAGAGCCGTAGATCCTGATGAGTCCATGGTGTCGCATGGGCTCACGAGGATCTATATCTCTTGCTGAACACGATCGGCTTCAGCACCTCCCCATATTTACGGCGTAATTTCAGGTTAATTATGCGACCATGAAGGAATGTTCATCTACGTGGCAGAAACTAAGACATACATTTTGTTTTCTGCAGTAGAACCTGTTTTGAGCAGACGTCATTTCTGCAGAAACAACCAAAAAATGCGGTCATAAAAGACAAACAGTATCCACTGCCATTAAAGACCGTCAGTTATGTGGCTACATTCATATTCACAATTTACATCCTTTTGTCTCAGACGGACCACACTGTCCAGCAATAAATTTGCAAAGGTTTTCAGAGACGAATTTTAAGCGTCATGTTCTGGCAACGATGTCGCTAATACTGGCCTGTGAAGGCAAAAGAAAGTAAATCAAATTTATTTGAAAACGCAGAATTTCATTGTAATACAGTGACAATATCGCTTTTGTAAAAAAAAATTTAAAAAATGGGGACTGTCTTTTGTCTTTACGGGACGTGCATACGTCAGAAGTTCGTGCGACACACTTCTCACCCGTTGACAATTACCAAACTGCTCTTGCACCAGGAAGCAGCTTGGCGAGAAGGTTTGATGACCTTTTACTTGCCTCATCCTTTTAAATGCCAATTTACAGTAACATGAGCTTTTAGCAGTCCCCTTGTTCACGGCTAATCAGGAATCGATGGACTCTTTTAGATGATGGAAGCTTTGTACATTTAGCAGATTCATTATGTAGCTCTGTTGGTCTGCGCGAACTCTTATCTCCTTCTGCCCGCGACACACCACAGCAAGATATGGCAGAATAGCTTGGCGCCTATAACCCTTGAACTATCATGGTCGATCTGTCTCCTGAATTGTAATGCAGTCCTCAGAGGATAACTCCCAAATGTGGGTATTTCGTACCTCGGGCACAATGCGTTACGTTTATGTGTCTCTTGTAGATGGAACATTTTTGCCTGCAATTGTGACCTTTAGTTTAGATGCTGGTCATGCAAAAAATATTGTTTCGTCCTACTCCTGGCGTTTTCCAAATGACTCTTGTCAAATATGCTTTTACGCAGTAAATTTCAGATATTGCACATCGCTTGGGAACCCAAATCCGTTGTTAGAGCCGAAGTTTTTAAAAAAAAATTGTATGTATTTTTTTTAAAGTATTAATTTATATAGCGAAAGTGTTGTCTGGACCTCGAAAAAGCGGTGTTTTATCTCCGACCTTGTTATAAGCGAAGTTGACTGTTCGTGCACTAGTTCGTTAACTCATTCGAGACGTGTCGCATCCGGATATGCGGCATTTGCTGCACGTCTCGAATGTGTTAAACCGCAATCATTAATTTTTCGAGATCATACACAGATATAATCTCATTCAGCAGGATTCACAGATCATCGAGAACTCCTGCAGATGAGCTTGAGAATATATACCAGCCTCTTGTGCAAGGGCCATCTGCATGTGCGAGGGGCCATCTGCATGGGCCAGCTTAATTCTTGTGCAGGCCACTAAGCAAGGTGCTTCGCTACAGCGGAGCACCTTGCTTAGTGGCCTGCGCAGGATTTAATCTCGCTCATGCAGCTGAGGCCAAGACTGGCAAAGATCGGTACTTACAGTGAAGCTTTTTAGCTTCAGGCGGGCTCGGTGGCTGAACTTTCCCTTTCAGGGGATGTTAAAATCGCCACACCCTGAGAACAGTTTCGCTTCTCTTTATCACAGCAGGAGGGCGGGTGGCTGCGGGTTTAACTCATTCGGGACGCAGCGCATACGGATTCGCGGCCGATCGCCGCGTATCCGCATGAGCCACGTCCCGAATGAGTTAAACAGATAAACGAGTTACACGTAAATATTTTGAGCTGCTCATCACAGCTTGCGTTTAACTTTCTGACGTACATTGTCAGCTGGAGGCTATTTTTTAATTGCTTTGAACAACAAGTGTCTGCATTGGGTTCTTCTAGACTGAAGATGAAAAAAAATCACCCCCCCAAAAAAAAAGAAAAAAAAAATAAATAAATAAAAAGAAACACGTTTAGAAAAGACAACTACAACACAATTGTGTTGTAATTGTCTTTTTTAAACGTGTGTCTTTCTTCGTTGGGATTCTCTTGGCATTTTGCACGCTTGGCAGTCACCTTTTTTTTGTTGTTGTCTGCGCTCTTAAAAACTCTTAGAAACTAGAAAGTTTCCAGACGTTGCTGATTTATGGCACGCATTATTTTATGGGCTGGAAATGTATGTCAGAAATGTATTGAACCAGGGCAGGCACAGTTTTCTGACAACTGTCATGACTCGCACAGTTTTGTCACAGCAACATAATTGCGTTGTAAAGCATTGTGTACAGTGTTGTGAGAAGAAATTGTGCTTACGCAAGCTTCCTTTCTCAGTTCTCGCGTTAGAAATATCACTTGTACATCGCATTTCTGTCTTTGTCCATTTTGCATAGAGGGGTTTAACCAGGGAGAAATGAAAAAAGTTCAACTGCAAGAGACATAGATCCTCATGAGCCCCCGCAGTTGCGGGGGGTCATGAGGATCTATGCCTCTTGCTAAAACCACTTTGTACCCATGCTCCTTGGACGGCTGGGGCTCTTGGGCGTTCAGTTGACACAGATTTCCGGAACGCATACAATCTGCGTCCACTGAGGGTGAAGTGGTTAACGTTTAATAAACTGGATTGCACCTTTCCTTTGTAAGCGTGTTTCTTTCTTTGTAAGTTGGGGGTTTCTTTACACTTCGCACTGTTGGCAGTCAGCTTCTTGATCTCCGTTTGTTTCTCTTTCTCCTGATGTCATACAATGGACCGCTAGCCGGAAGGAGCTTGTTCCATCCAGTCAGTCTGTCCACCCACCCAGTTTATTCTGTCATCATCCCACCTGCGCATAGATAATGCATCTACGAGACTAGTTGTATTTTTGCATAGTTCGTCATACACTAGATCCGTAACAACTAGTAGTGTTCCTAGAACGGAAACGGTTGTCGCTGATTTTGATATGACCCTTCACTGTCGAGGGAAAAAATTGAACACTATCCAAATGCAAGAGACATAGATCCTCATGAGCCCCCGCATTCGCGGGGGCTCATGAGGATCTATGCCTCTCGCAGACACCAGTTTGTATAAATGTTTTTTTGGACCGTTGTGGCTTTTGGTGGTTTCATGAGCAAAGATGAGATTTCAGGAACCAAACTGAGCACACAGTGACAGGTCAGGGGTTAGCCCCTTGACCGCTACCGAAGATTGCGTTAGGCAGGAAAAGACGCGTAGTTAGGCGTCTTTTTCCGCCGAATTATATCTTCAGAAGCAAGCAAGGGGTTAAAGAGATATCTGTGTTTGCCAGCAGTCAAGGGGTTCAGACTATCGGACAACAACAAAAACAAAGCAGATTAACACGAACGACAGAATTCGGACGCAAAGCGTTAAAAGAGTTTGGATGTAAAACGCAAGAAATTAGTGCATTTTGCTGCAAAACAAGACACGATAAAAGCCATCGATAGAAATCTAATGAATAACTCCGATCTGCACTGCACCGGTTCCTAGAAAACTTGTATGATTTATTTCTTGTGTCAATGACATGCTGGTTTTTTTTTATTATTATTTATTCAGTGCATGACTTTCACAGGATTCGTCCAGCAATTTGTATGGTTTTCCTTCTTCTTTTTTTTTTTATAACCCATATGTAACTGTCAGCAGTAAACGTGCTTAATCAAAGGATCAATTTTTTAATTTTTTTGCGCGGCGTGCTTTTAACTGACAAAACAATGAAGGTGGAAATCCCCCAGATTTGGGAGTTGTCCTCTGTAGGCTACATATCCGTTATATGAAATAGATCGACCAGTATAGTTAAAGGGTGGTGCCAGAATAGCTTGGCGCCTAGAGGCGCCAAGCTATTCCGGGACTACCCTTGAAATAGCTACCATTGTCGATCCACCTCCTGTTGTCGTGTTTCGTGATGGCTTTGGCCAATGACAGCTATGTGTTGGGACTTAAGAGGTGCTAAGCTCCATTCGCGTTAAGGCCCCGCTACACGAGCCCGGTTTTGAGGCCGATTCCCGATCAGTTTTCGAATCGGTAGGTGATCGGGCCGGAATAAAAAACGTGTGCACTGCCACACTGACATTTCCCGACTTGTTTAGCCGACCGGTTTGAACCGAAGATCAAAGTCGTACCTGTTCTGCAAAATGACTGCTAGTTTTGACAGTGATGATGATGTGCTTGCATTATCAGCAGTTTTGCATCATATTCAGGAAGAGGCGTGCGAAACATCAGCGGCAACGGCGGTGGTACTGATCACAACAGGCGTGTTCCGCCATTTGCAAACTACGACATGCTTTGCGAGACGCGCTCTGATTGGTTGAAGCTTACAACCGGGGCCGAATCGGATCGGGAAAATAGAGCAGGTTCTAGACACCCGATTCCCAGCCGATTGGGACCGGATCGGATAATTGACGTCATCCGATCGCAATCGGATCGGAATCGGCTTCGAAATCGGGACACAACCGGCTCGTGTGGCGGGGCCTTTACTGCCGAGAAAAACTGAACACCATCAAACGCCAAGGCAGGTCTGTGAGGGTCTATGCCTCTTACTGAAACCACTTTGCGTCCATGTTCTTTAACCTTTATCATTCGGAATACACCAGTGTGTGAAATACGTTTGACTAAAATAGTTCTAGGGTAGTGCCATAATAGCTTGGCCGCGCCTCTAGGCGCCAAGCTATTTTGGCACCACCCTTGAACTAAAGCGATTGGTCTATATCCTTATCTGTAAGTACTATAATGTAGCTTGCATATGGCAGTGTACAAATTTGAAGCTTTTACCCTCAGTATGATATGGGTTAACTGCTGAGAGTCGCTGACGTTGAATTTACGATCATTTCAAAAACACAATTTGCGCAGGGCTCTGCAAACAAAGTGGCTAAAGGATAGTGTATGACTGCCTTGGCGCCTCACTGGACACTGCCCCGTTCAAATCTCGCAGCCCTGGCGTAAGTGAACAGTTTAACCCTTCACTGCCAAGTGAAGTGAACGCCACCCATCTTGCAAGAGACATAAACCCTGATGAGCCGCCGCAGTCGTGGGTACTCATGAGGATTTATGTCACTTGTTAGTGTTATGTTCTTATTCCTATATTAGGCGCTTTCTGTGTTTTCACGTCAATCAGTGTCGATCAGTGTATAGTGATTTTTTACACGCGATGCGTGATCACTGACAGAAAGTGAGAACATTTATGACGGCATTATACCGAGAGGTTGGGGGGGAGAGAGAGAGAGAGAGAGAGAGAGAGAGAGAGAGAGAGAGAGAGAGAGAGAGAGAGAGAGAGAGAGAGAGAGAGAGAGAGAGAGAGAGAGAGAGAGAGAGAGAGAGAGAGAGAGAGAGAGAGAGAGAGAGAGAGAGAGAGAGAGAGAGAGAGAGAGAGAGAGAGAGAGAGAGAGAGAGAGAGAGCGAGCGAACACGAACGAACGAACGAACGAACGAACGAAACTTTATTTTCCAAGGATTGAGATATTAGGCGCGCAGGCCTTTCTTACAATCTGTCCTTGCTAAGCTACTTAAGGAACACCAACCAAACAACAAAAACTAACTAATAATAAACGTCACACACACGCATGCACACACGCACACAGACACACATATACATGTACTCGTGCACATGCGCACTTTTGTACATACACATACACACGTACGTGCGCACATAATTATCTAACATATAAGTAGGTATGATATTTTTTGTACTATCAAAAACAAGTTAGAAAACTGAACAAACAATTTGGAGGCTAGATGAAAAAAAAAAACACCAAAAAAACATGAAGCGTATTATGTCGAAAAACAAAGAAGAAGAAAGGATCAGCATAACGATGTCTTAGAAAGGTAATCATGTACTCTACTTTTAAACAGAGAGAGGGACGTGGTTTGTTGAATAGTGGGAGGAAGGGAATTCCATAAAAGAGCACCTGAATAAGACAGGCTAGATTTGAACAGGTCTATACGGGGCCTTTTTATAGAGAGACTGTTCCTGGAGGTGCTGTATTTTTTTTTCAGTTTGCGAAAAAAGCCTAGATAAGTAAGGTGGAGCTTTCCCGTTAAGAATTTTGTGCATCAGTACACATTTGTTTAGTGCGAGGTGCTTAACCAAAGGGAGAAGTCTGATGGCCTGCAGCTTGGCATCAGTGGATAAAGACGGATCAGGGAGGATAAGCTTAGCAGCGCGCTTGTATAATGAGTTTATCTTCTTGAAGTGATTTTCACTGCAGCCATCCCATACTGTTGAGGCATAATCAATGTGTGGTTTAATGTAGGCATTAAAAAATAGTTTGCGTGTCTTAAGGTCAATGATCGTTTTAAGTTTGGAAAGTAGAAACAACTTTTTGGACAAATGTTTTCTCATATAATATAGGTGGTTATGCCAGCTTAGATCATCATCTATTATTACTCCAAGCAGGCGGTGTTGACTGACCTGCTCAACTGAGATGGGAGTCCAAAGAAAGGTTGAGTGATGGAGGTTTGAGCTGATGTTTCTGGCGGGTTGTGATAAGCATGCTTTTTGTTTTTGTGGGATTTACAAGCATGCGATTTTCATTACACCACCGAGAGACTTCATGAAGACTCTCTTGAAGATTATTTGCAATTTCAGGCATAGTTTTACCAGCGGAATGTAATGTTGAGTCGTTGGCAAACATGTCACACTCAGTCTCACTACACGTTACATGTAACGGTAGGTCGTTAACGAAGATACAAAACAGTAGTGGGCCTAAAATAGACCCCTGGGGCACTCCATACTCCACAAATTGTTCAGAAGAACATTTTCCATTGACATAGACTGTTTGTGTTCTTTTTGTAAGATAGGAGTTCAGAAACGAAAGAGCTGCGGGGCTCTTTTTGTTTAAGTAGGTGGCAAGCTTTTTCAGTAAGATGGTATGATCGATAAGATCAAACGCTTTTCTTAGATCCAAGAAGACAGCACCAGCCATTTTATTATCATTTATGCTGTTGACCCACGAATTCACTATTCGTGCGAGTGCAGTGTGGCATGAATGCTTGGGACGAAAGAGAGAGAGAGAGAGAGAGAGAGAGAGAGAGAGAGAGAGAGAGAGAGAGAGAGAGAGAGAGAGAGAGAGAGAGAGAGAGAGAGAGAGAGAGAGAGAGAGAGAGAGAGAGAGAAAGAGATGCATCAAGAGGCACAATCTGATTACAGAAAGAAGATGCGAATGTCACGGAATAATCCTTGAGGTGTTTGTATCTCGCATGCAGAATTTCATGGCCCGTTCCCTCGGGCGCCAACAGCCTTTGATAAGAACCAAACGCTTGCACGGGGAATAAAGTTCCCCCAGCTGTCGGCTTTTCCGCATGCAGAGTGTAGCGGAGTACCTTACTTAGTGGCACTGTGCAGGATTTAAGCTCACTTGCACATCTGAGACCTGCATTTTGATTATCTTTCGGGGTTACTTGCATGATGAGTGACAGTCCAGCGCCAGCCACTAAGTAAGGGGCTTCGCTGTCAGCTTAGTCCTGCGCCAGCCACTAAGCGGCAAGGTTATCCGCTAAAGCGGAGCACCTTGCTTGGTGGCTGGCGCAGGACTAAGCTCACTAATGCAACTGACCCCTTATAGCGAAGCACTTTGCTTAGTGGCTGGCGGATCCCTGGTGCTTAGCATGAGACGCAAACACAGACACCTTGCAGGGTGTAGAAGCTCTTCAGAATTTACGACTCCCCTGCCAAGGAATCAGATACATTAAATATTACATCTGTTGTGGGTATCAAACAACGGGAATCATTATTTTGCTTGTTGTTTTTGACAATGAACTCTCCCTGGCCAGTATCGGACGGATTGTCTCAGAAGCTTGATGTTCTGTAATTCCAGATCTTAGCACATGCTTCTCTCTGTACTGTATTTTTTCGGCGGGTTTGTGTCTTCCGAAATTTTGAATAACAAGGAAAAACGTTAACTGAATTTTCAACAGATTAAAAACAAAGGGGGGGGGGGGGGGAGGGGGACAGAAGGCTTATGTGCTTTGCTATTGTAACCATTTGGCTGTCGACAGGGCTTTCTGACAAAGGAATCGCCACGACAAAAAGTGCTAACGTTAAAGTTTACGATCTGAGAGAAGAGACGCAGATTTCTTGAAAAAAGTCAACTCTTTTTGTTGTTTCGAAACATGGAGGTTTTGCTGTTATTACCTTGTCCTTGCCCTTGGTATCTTATGGCCACGCCGTTCGTCTGAGAGCGTGGGTGAGTGGACAGCATGAGAGCACGCGTTCAGTTGTCTATTCCTCTCGGATACCCATCTTATCACTTTTAACCCCATCACTGTAAAATAAATGAACACCACATAACTACAAGAGGTTTAGATCCTCATGAGCCCCCGAAGTTGCGGGGACTCATGAGGATCTATACTTCAGTCGTGCTGAAACCACTTTGTATCCGTGTCCCTTTTCACGGTTTGGAATCTTTGACGTTGAGTTTCAATGATTTCAAGAACACAGTCTGCATCCAGTGGCAGTTAAGGGGTCAAGGTGACCATTAAAGACGTCGAAATTAGCGTGTCGCTGTCTGGACGTTTTTTTTGTTGTTGTTGTTGTTGTTTTTTTAAGGCAGTTCGCGTAACCTTGTCCAGGGTCATTCATTTCCTAAGGCTGAGAAATGGAATAAGGTCCGCATCGTAAATTGATACAAAACGCCAGCGGCTATTGTTTGGTTGCGTGACTGGATTTCCTCAAGGTCCTGGCTGAGTGTTGGCCCAAACTCCATCCTAGTCTGAACCCTCTACACCTCCTCCCCGTCAGGAAAAGTATACACGTGATAAGCAAGAGGTATAAATCTTCATGAGGCCCCGCATGTGCGGCGGCAAATGAAGATCTATGCCTCTTGCGAATGGGTTGACTGAAAAACCCCGCGACCCATCCCTTCAGGAACGGAGGTATAAATATGATCATGGTCCGCAAAAGGCTAATTCGGGGGCTTATGCCTCATGTAAACGGCTTGAGTCTTTTTCATCAGGTTTACAGCTGAAGCTGTTATTTCAGTAATTTGTTTGTCTTCTCTGTCCCTTGAGACGGCACATCTTCCGTTGTGTGATAAACATGGACTTCTAAGATTTTATCAATAATATATATATATTTATATATATAAGGCAATTTCACAAATGTTTTGATCAGCTGCCGGTTTCTGTTGACTCACAAAACAGGGAACCAAGATAATGTATTGCAAAACTGAGATGTACGATACAAAAAGTGTTATACAAGGTCTAATTTTTCTCTGTTGACAGCACAGGCAGTGTCTTTGTCGCTGTGGCTAAGCCGTACGCTGCTGAGAAAAGATGAACACCACCCAACTGCAAGAGGCATAGACCCTCATGAGCCCCCGCAGTTGCGGGGGCTCATGAGGATCTATGCCTCTTGCTGACACCACTCGGTAACCATGTTCCTTGGACGACTCTTCGGCGTCGAATGAACGAAGATTTCAGAAACACAGTCTGTGTGCACTGGCAGTGAAGCGGCCTACTCAAACTTTTTATTCTGCTTAAAGTGGCGTTGGTTCATTCCGCCGTATGATTGTAGACAGAACTATGGTCCACCTCATCATGGTTCATCACACCAGCTAACACATTCTGCTCCAGGACCGAAATCCGCAAATTTTGAAGTTGCTCCCCTGGAAAGAGATCGAGCGTGATAGTTCAAGGGTTGTGCCGAAATGGCTTCTGGCTCAACCCTTGAACTATCACGCTCGACCCATGTCTCTCCCGTGGCGTGTCGGAGTTGAATGAGTCAAAAATGGCATCTGAATGTTCACGGCCCACGCTTCCCTCACACGTTACAACAAAACATCGGTCGATCATGAACATTCATGGGTGGCGACAGAATAGCAAAGCTCCTTCTGGCGCTAGCTGTTCTGGCACTACTCTTGATCTATCATGGTCTGTCATGGTCGATGGTCTCTTGTTTTGTCTCAGTGTGGGAGTAGTCTTCAGAGGACAACACCGTACGGAATTTGTGTCATAGCGGTATTTTGGAATTTCGCTCCTCTCCCCTCCCACCCACCCAACCCCCTCTCCCCCGCCACTCCCCCTTCAGAATAATTGCTGGCATTTGCGTCCTAGCCTGCTATATTCGACCTTTCTTCTCGAAGTATATTAACACTTTGGCTGAAGGTAGTGCTATCAACAGCCAAAGGGTTAAAGTGTAGACACACAGACCAGCACACACGTCTTCGTGACTGACTTTGCGCCGGTGCTGCTGTTGCTGCTGATAGGTTATTCGGCACTGTCAGAGCACAACTACGTGCAGTCGGATTTTTTTTTTTCCCTTTCTGTTGGTGTCAGCATATTGGGTGCTAATATATGCAGTGTTTTCCCTGCGGCCGTAACACTGTAGAAGCCGAGAACGTTCTCGCCACCTCAGACCCCCCCGCCCCCCCCCCCCACACACACACCCCCTTCTCAGCTCCTCCCCTCCCCACGCCAGGACGCGTGTCTTCGCAATTCTACCGCTAAACACTGTCCTTGCGCAAGAGGCACAGATCCTCATGAGCTCCCGCATACGCGGGGGCTCATGAGGATCTGTGCCTCTTGCAGACCGGCCGATACTTACGTCCTATTTTTTCTGGTGGTAGAGGATGCTTAGGTGTTAAATCACTGATCGTGGAAGTCAGGTCACAGAAAAGCTACGGCGACTCATGAGGATCTATGCCTCCTGCTGAGGGACACCTACAGCTAGTTTTTCTCAGTTGGACGAGTGAGTAATTCGTAGGACATCTACATCTAGCTTTTTCCGAAGTTGGACGTGTCAGTAATTTGCGTCCAAACTACATCAATTTATGCCCAAATCGCAGAACGGTTGACATTTTCGTTCCTAGGTTGCCGACTTCTGGGCGGTTACCAAGCACAGTGTGATGTATGCGTGCGCGTGTGACCTTTTTTTCGGAGCAAAACTTTTCGTCAAGGAGATTATCAGCTTGGATGGACGATTCAAGGAGAGATCACTCGAAATCACGATGTCTTAGAAGGGCTTAATGGGGGAAATTTCCACATTTGGACTGATCAATGGAGACAATTTTGCTCTGAAATTTGAATTGTACGTAATCTAGGAAAGGGTGTCGTTTTCGTCACAGCTATACCACAAGTGCGTGATAAACGGTCAAACTGAAGACTCTGAAACTGAAATATTCTGTACTTTTCATCGACGACTCATTTACTACCCTGACAAATTATCTCTCTGGGTGTCGGTAGCGGTTTTAGTCGCGATGATTCCTGCAGGAATCATCGCGATTAAAACCGCTACCTACACCCGGCCAAATGGTTAAACACCTCTTAACTTATAACATTATAACGTAATTTTAAAGCATAAACATTCATGATCCCCTCCCCCCCCCCTTCCACCTCCGTTGCCTCTTACTGGTTTCACTGGCCCCATGTATATCTGTGCTCCTTTACAGAGTAAGCAAGGGTGCTAGGGCCTACGTCGGCCGCAGTGGACCCGCATACGGATAAAATTCAAATGCTTAACCCAAGCTGTCATGCTTTTGCGTTTGAAAAGAAATAATAATAGAAGACAATATTATGCAGGGAAACTATGAAACGTGCATGAATGCGGACACCCACGGGTATTTGACGCATTCCAACCCGTCCTCTTGTCATGTTCGATATGATTTTACAGATTTAGATGAGTCATCACCAAAATAAAAGATTTGTCCGCGCAATACAGTACAAGGAAATCCGGGTACACTGTACGTCAATGCCACTGCCTTGTGCACGGCTTTTGGCGCGGGCCAACGACGGCTGATGTTGGCCCGAGAATCTTTTGCTCATGACCTATGATTTTTATTTATTTATTTATTTGTAGGGGTGGGGGTGGGGTGGGGTGGGGGTGGGGTTACAGCCCAAGGCCATCGCTAGTGTGCACAGTTGGCCGGCAATCGCAGGGGTTGACGAGGCTGTGTGTCTCTGGCAGATGCGTAGACTTCGCTGATGGGCGTAGAGATAAAATCAATGTGCGCTTGTCTGTTGTTGTTGTTTTTTTTTGTTTGTTTTTTTATCTTTCGACCATGGAGTCAGTTGCATGAGTGAGCTGTCTTGCGCCAGCCCGACTAAGAAAGGTGCTCCGCTACAGCGGAGCACCTTGCTTCATGGCTGGCGCTGGACTAACCTCACTCATCCAGCTGACCCACTTAAGGTCCAGAATCAAAGCCAAGCACACACCGGCACTGCAGTAATCAGATTGACTGGTACTTGTATGTTTATGATGCAGAGTAAACATCACGAGCATATTCAGTCAAATCACACACTCACCTTTTTCAGTGCCGGTGTGCTGGTCTGTGATTTTGGAATTGACGTCTGTAGGCCGTAAGATGCAAACTCACAGAAAAAAAAACCATATTTCAGGAGGTAAGGCTAGTCCGCCGGCACCATCGTTGCCTGGAGGTTAACAGGTCACTTAGGATGAGTTTGCTATGTATACAGTTATTTCCATTGTACCAGCTGCAGCCTTCTAAGTAGGGGAAGTCACTTTCCTTTCTTTTCAGTATAACTCAGGCCAGGCGCCGCACGGCATACGGATACGCGGCTGTAGGCGCGTATCCGTATGCCTTACGTCTCGAATCAGTTCATGATTACAGAACACAGATTTTTTGTTGTAACTCATTTAGTCCCTTTCTGAGGTGATTCACACGCAGCACACATTTTTCCACTTCACTTTTTCGCATTACCTGCTCATTTTGTGAGGTGGGCAACATTCGTTTTACTACGGGCTGCGATAAAATAAAACGCTTGAGATGATCAGATAAAGAAGTGTTTAACCCATTAACTGCCCGGGGAGGGGGGGGAGGGGGGGGAGGGGGGAACTACCCAGCTGCAAGAGACATAAACCCTCATGAGCCCCCGCAGTCGCGGGGGCTCATGAGGATTTATGTCTCTTGTTAGTCCCATGTTTTTACGCATATTTTGGTCACATATACATCTGTGTTCTGCACGCAATGTCGATCATTGTCAGTCGTGTCAGACGCGCAAGTTGTGATCACTGGCAGTGAAGGGGTTACTTTGGTTGCTGTCCTTACCTCGTCAAAGGCATGCAACCCGTATGTGTAGGAGAGACAATTTAAAACATGTCAAATGTCATGAAGTCCACTACAACTATCCGGCAGAACTAGTACTGTGCTAATTACAGTCGACGGCGCAGTGCCTGTTAACCAGATTTACGCCGATTTGCTCTATGGAGCGAAACACTGACGTCGACCTTGATTTCTGTCATTTAAAGCTGCGCAACCCACATTCTGGCCAGACGAAATCGTTTACCCGACATAAATTTCCCTAGGGGGGGCTTTTGTCTTGTCTGACATACATTGTGTAGCCCCCCCCCCCCCCCCTTCGACTTACCCCTCACCGAAAGCAGAGTGATATTTTACGGAACTGGTGTGCCAAGCGCAGAAAACAGAACCAACAGAAAAAAAACCTCTTTGAAAGGACGAACATTATAAGTTATTGGTCGCAGGGGTTTCCTACACGGACCCTTGTAGGCCTGAGGGAGGTCAAAGGAGCCATTGAACCCCGAAGGCCTGAGGGGTACAATGGTTCCTTTGACCTCCCGAAGACCTACAAGGGTCCGTGCAGCAAGCCCCTGCTACCAATAACGTATTTGTTTTCATTCCTCCACTATTTTCGTAAAAGAAATCAAGAAGACACCTTCCGACCTGGATCACGCCAGACATGACTGACGTCAAAGAAATATACATTTATACATAATAGACTTATGACGTAATTTAAATATTTCATGACGTTGCCGTCTCAAGTACTGAGTGTATTTGTTGTTTCGAACAACACTAAGTAACTTCTTACTTTAGAACGTTTTAGAGATCTTTCATAGAACAAAACTTGCATTCAAGATGCGTCACAAAGTGGGTTACAAGAAGTCGCATTTTTCGCTACAACGGTTTTTGTATCACGGTCACATGGTACGGTTTGCGCTAAAGTGACTGGTCGTGTGACGTAGGGAGGAAAACAAAAAGAAATATCAAATTTTCGAAGTAGACAGACAAAGACAATTATGTTACATAATTATATTTGTTTAGGCAAATGATGGTGTGTTTCTGACATTTGTTGTTAATTTCTTTAGAGCATTTCACGGTATGTTTGTACCTTGACTTCGTGCTTAGATTAAATTAAAAAATAAATAAACAAATAAATAACTAAATAAATGTCAATTATCCAAGACTTAACCCCTTCGCTGCCAGTGATCACGATTTGCGCGCCTGAAACCACTGCACACTGACCGACAATCGCGTGAAGAACACTGACAATCAAATTGTGGCCTAAAGAACGTAAGACTAACAAGAGACATAAACCCTCGCGAGCCCCCGCGACTGCGGGGGCTCATGAGGGTTTATGTCTCATGCAGACGGGTACCGTTCGCCTTACTTTTGAACCGTAAAGTCCAAAATCACAGATCAGCTTACGTTTTGGTCACAGATACAATGCGTTGCTTAAGAGTTGTGATATACAAACCCCCAGCATGGGTCAGCAGATACAGCCTATATAGGTATCCCTTGTGTCACGTTCTAAGGAAAGAAATGCATACCCAGGCTCATCTCCGTGTGCAAACGGCATGTACGATGCATCACTGACGAGTAATGCAAATCTGCTGCGCCACCGCGTGCGCGTTGCCACTGCGTACATAGCTCAAGTCAGAATACAAGGGAGGAAACGAAGCAAACCCGCGAAATTCTGGCCGGAAGTATCCCGGACCTCTTTCTCAACGTCTAGAGTTGAACGTTAAACCCTTTGGTAGAGTGCCGTGAAAGAGGCCTCTATGCACTGCAGTGCATCCATTGTTTTCTGCCGTGTTTACTTTAAAGTCGAAGCGAACAACTCGAAAAGATATTGACAACTGAGCAGTGTTTAAACCAGACTCCACTAAAGTAGACCTTTTCGGGCTGGGGGAAATACATACCTAAAGCAACTCAGTGCTGCGTGCAGGTCACAAGTTCATGTCGACAGTAAGACGCCCTCTTGTTTTAATTTCATTGGATACGCTAATTTACATAAACCAATGAAAAATGAGCATGAGACGTATTTCCGGCCACACCTAAAACCCTACAACTCGACGTCTGCTATGAATGATGCTTGACTGAGCAAAAAGCCTTGATACTAAACTATCAGTTTTGATCGGAGGACAAGGTTGGTATAGATTTGTGGCAAAATATCTACCGAGTTTGTTCAGTTCAAGGTTTCAGGCGGATGGTTGCTTTGAGGGTTGAAGACTGCCCTGGAATCACAGTGCTTCGTCGATTTGTGTGCCTTTCGTTCCTCCCTTGTATTCTGACTTGAGCTTAGTAGGCGGTGGCCGCGCGCACGCGGTGGCGCCGCGGATTTGCATTAGTCAAAGCATTATCGTCAGGCACCTATGGTACGATGAACCGGTGGTATGCGAACAATCGACTTGAAGATACCGTACGCATATATCAGTTGTGCGCCGTGCCTTGTGGTGTACCAAGACGGAGTCCTTCAGTGCACCTACATAGCGGTGTAGTCATCACCGTGCACGCTGATATTTGCAGACTGCCTTGGAAGAGGCTAAGAGCACAAAATAAGGTGTCATAATCACTAGAGACCATGAGTAGTTATCTCCCTTCAACTTGCCCTCTAGAATACATCGCAGATGCTCGTAATTGCCGCTGGAGAAAATTTAGTGTGTTCCGCATTTAACTGCTGTTGTGTTTCTCGTTTTACAAATTTCCTTCAGATGAACTTTTAATGACGGAGGTGGGAAGCTGCGCTCTTTTCAAGACCTAGCAGGCAGTGGAATCACTGATGTGATGTGAATAAGGCCAGCAACTGCGGGGACTCATGAAGATCTATGCCTCTTGCAATGGGTCGTTGATTACTCCTTGTCGGCTCCGGCATTGACTGACTAGATGGTTAAAGTACCATTACGCATACACATGAAGACACATTTCAGCACCAGTTGTGTTTGTTATGCCTTCTCGACACACCTAATGAACTTAAACAGCAGTTTGGACACGCAGCAAAAGCACACGCGTAATCGCACTTCTTTAGTCTGTGCAGCCGTTAGCGTGTCGATCTATTTTTAACTGTTCTCGTACTGAAAGCGTTGTAATTATTAAACGGCGTGGAGTCATTGTCAGGTTACTTGACGTAAAGACGACGTGTGCCGTGCTGAACTGGGTTGTCCTGTGTCTAAATGAACCACAGCTAAACCTGTATGTAGCGTTTCGTAACCACCTGTTACTGAAGTGTATCTTCAGTTGAACAGTTACGGCGTTAGTGGGCCTTTAAGCTCGCAGCCAAGGTCAGGAAATCAGGTAATCAGGAGGATTTGAGGCGGGGTTGGCTTGACTCCGGTAACAATTTGGCTGTCGGTAGCGCTTTTTTGTGTGTCGCAGTGATTACTGCAGGAATCGCCGCGACAAAAGGCGCTACCGACAGTTAAAGGGTTAATTCCTACTGAGAGCTGTTACAGGACTGTTAAACCTAAAGCATCGTCAAACGTTAAACTAAGGGTTCTCACGGCCGTTTCGTCACTGTCACTGGCAACGTCCAGACTGGGGCCAAACTTGTACCACGAGCCCAATTTTCTCCCTTGACTTTCCATAGCAACGCAAAATGCAACATTTTACAAAGGGACAGACTTGACCTGTCTGGGTATCATGGCTAGGCAGTCATCGAGGTGGAGACAAAAATCAGCTTAAACCCCTCCCCTGCTACTGGACGCAAATTTTTGTTTCTGAAATCTTTATTCATTCAACAACCAAAAGCCACAACCGCCTAAGAAACATGGATAAAAATTGGTCTCAGCAAGAGACATAGATCCTCATGAGCCCCCGCGGTCGCGGGGGCTCATGAGGATCTATGTCTCTTGCACTTGGATCGCGTTCACTTTTGATTTCGGCACGGAAGGGATTAAGTCAAAATGGTACATCATCAGTGAGCCGAGCCCAGGAAGAAGCGCAAGTTGCCGACTCTTGGCTGTGCTAGGATGTTATTGTCGTTCTTGAGTACTGTACACTAGACCCATAACAAGGCCAGATAGTTATGACTATATTTGGACATAACAAGTTTTCAGAGACCCCGACAACGGTATTTCTGTGTATAGGTCGTTTGACATCGGAGCGCACGTTTTTCGCAAATATCTCCACAAAGATTCACTTTTCTATACCAATCTTAGAACCAATATCATTCAGTGACAGTTGACCTAATACGACTGACTGACTTTTTAAAAACTCGAGCAATGCGTCAGTTTTGTTGTACAGTCGTAAAAATTCCGATTTGTTTTTTCTTGAAATGACTGATTTTACATCCCTAAATGCGCCCCATATATATTAAGCCTAGTATAAGAAAGATCAATTTTTACGTGAATTTGCCAAGTTTTCAAACCTGCGCACATAAAGTCTGTATACTTGACCTCGATATTGAAATCGGGCCTGGGCTTCATAAGGGTATCAAAAATGGCTTGTTATTGTCTTTTCACCAAATTTGTACGATTGTACAGCAAAATCGACAAATCATAGGAGTTCAGTAAAAATATTCCATGTTAGGTCAACAGGCACTAAATGCTATTTGTTCTTAACGTGGTACAGAAAAGTGTTTATTTGCGGAAGGATATCTGGGAAAAACGTTGTGCGCTCCGATGTCGCAAATAACACACGCCAGCTATAACACCAAATTTGGTTCTCATGCGGTCTTTTTAATTTTTTATTTTGTTATAAGCGACGTTTACTGTGTCACACTGCATGTGCATGACTAGACTGCCACGTGACGGCAAAAGACGATAAGTCAAGTTTTGTGAAAAGCAATATTGTCGTTGTATTGTGATAAAATCTCGCTTTTCACAAATATGGACATACTGTCTTTTGCCTTTTGAGAGCAGATGGCTTCACCTTCCTTCTGATCGCCCCGTGATATCCCTAGCACAGAAGCCGAGGTGAATTACGAGTCTGGTATGGTTCCTCCCTGCAGCCATACAGTTTTCCTGAAGACTGGTGGTGGTATGCGATCGGAACGCTTTCTCTTCCTATCAGACTTATAAGAAACTGGTCAACCGTGGCAGCTCCGTGTTCGTGTCTTGCTGACTTTTTGCCGGTCGGGAGTGGTGTGTTAGTGCATAATGACGATTTTGAAACGTGAGAAATGCCCGTCATTGCCTGACGCCTGGATTAAGTTGCTACTGATTCGCAGCTTATGCGATGCTAAATCCAAACAGTCAACAATCTGTAAGGCGTGTTAACCCCGCTTTGGCTGTCGGAAGCGCTATTTCTGTAGGAATCACCTCTGCAAAAAAGCGCTGCCGACAGCCAAAGGGTTGAAGGAATCAGTCACCTCGACAAAAAGCCACAAATAGGGTACACATTTTGAAATTTTAAAAACAGTCATGATCAATGCTTCACCTGACAACCATCTGTGATCGTGTCAGTATATGAAGTTGTGACCCTGTGGTTGTCAGTAGCTCTTTTTGTCGCGATGATCCCTGTAAGGAATCATCGCGACAAAGAGCGCTGCCGACTGCCACAGGGTTTGCATGTTTTTCCCGGTTACGCCAACAGTACACTGTGATAAAACTTCACTAACAAGCGCAATGACCTGTCCTTAGGGCCTATGCGACTAGACAGGGCCGGACCTGGGAAAAGTCGATGGGGGGGGGGGGGGGTTACAGATTCAGTATAAAGCGAAGGCGCGAAGCGCCGAGCCTTCTAGGGGGGTCCGGGGGCATGCCCCCCCGGAATTTTTTTTTTTCAAGGATGCAAAATGGTGCAATCTGAGCCTTGAAAAAGCCATTTGTGATGGTCTGGGGACTTTGAGCTTTTTGAACAATCGAACTGACAAACTCTGGGGTACAAAAATTATCACCTGCCCCTCCCTTAAAAAAAAACACCCACACCCACACCCACACACACACACACACACACACACACACAAACATTTATTTATCAACAGAGATGTTTTGTATACTATTATTATTCACTACATTTCGTTGATCGTTAACGGTATAAAGCGGCTTTACCTTGTAGTTTATGAACATCAGGGCCCTGCTTTCACTTCAGTTCAGTCTTGCTGCACTAGGTTCCTCGGCATTAGTACCATTTGTGAATTGTATCTTCTGGCAAAACAGTTCACTGCCTCTTTGACGTCAATATCAACATCCCTGTGCACTTTCAGTAAAGCAAGTGCATTGAGTCTCTGTTGCCCCATTGTAGAGCGCAGGTAGTTTTTCAGGTTGCGCAACTGACTGTTTGAACGCTCACACTCGGCAGTAGTGACAGGCAGGGTGCAAAGGTTCTTTAGCATGATGAACAGGTTGGGATAAAAATCCCTGTCACAGTGTTTCAGTGCTTCTGATGCCGTGGATGGGATGATAGCTGTCGCATTCTCAGCAGCACTTCGCCATTTGCAAACCCACCGTTGGTATTCTGCATCAAGGGTAGCGTTGTCTGGTAGGTCAGACTCCCACAATATTGCCAGTGTCTTCACCCCTTCTGGAACCTGCATGAAACCATCCTGGTTGTCTATTAAAGTGCTTGGCACCAGACAGAGACCATCAACTGCTAGGTCAGCATTTTTGAACCTCGAGTCCAATTCGGTTGACAGGTGTTCCAAGAAAGGAATGGCAATGCTAATCTTGAAATATTCTTCTGGAGTGGCCGCAAGTTGGTTGTCACGGAGAGTCTGGCGGGATGCTTGACGAGGAACAACAACATCAGTTGTCAAAGCATTTGCCATTTTGCTGACTTCACCAAACCAGGCAACGAACGCTGTGTCGACATCTCTTCTAATAGAAGACATGCAGTTACTGACCTCTTTGATTTCCCTGTAGGCATCGACAACATCTTTTGTTCTTTTCTGGAGCTTCACTGTCAAGGGTTTTAAGTAACGCAAACAATTGCGGACGACAACGAATGCAACGAGGAAAACACTGCTGCTCAAGGTGTGGAGAAAGCCAGTTGCCTTGGTCAATGTCTCACTGTCCCAATTGTCACTGTCTTCACACATTTGTCCCAAACAGTCGTGAACAACCAGGAAGAGAGATGTGTAAACCTCCAGTGCTTCATGTTTTTCTACCCATCTTGTTCTGCACAGATCAACAAGCTTTGTCTTTGTCGTGTCAGGCTGAGATGCTTTGATGGTATCTTCAAGTTTTCGTTGTCTCTTTGGAGAGTTTGAGAAAAACAGTGACAGTTCCCTCAGTGCTCCCATCATGTTCTTCACTGCAGGCAAGCCGCATGCTTTTACAATGCAGAGACTCAAGCTATGGGAAGCACAGTGAAAGTACAGTGCTTTGTTGTTCCTTGCTTGAAAACGTGCCTGCACTCCTTTAAACTTTCCTGCCATGTTTGCGGCCCCGTCATAACCTTGTCCTCTAACATTGTTGAAATCAAGCCCCCACAAGCCCAGACACTCAACAATCTTGTTGTAAAGTGTTTCACCTGTGGTATCTCTGCACTGGACAAAAGCCAGGAACTCTTCACGAACTTTCAGACTTCCATCGACGAATCTCAATATAATTGAAAGTTGTTCCCAGTTTGAGCTGTCTGTGACTTCGTCAGCAAGCACGGTAAACTGTTTTGCTGCAATAATTTCTGCAAGAATCTTGTTGCGGATCTGATCACCAAGAACCTCTATCAGTCTGTTTTGTGTACTTTTTGAAATGTATGTGGCCTTCTTATCGCATGTATCTAGATGTTTCCGGAGAGTTTCATCTCCTGCATTGATGCACAGATTCAAAAGGGCATTGAAATTGCTTCTGTTCTCACTCTGAAGAATGCCATCATCACAGTTGCCCATCAGAGCTAACCCCTGTCTTCCACACACTTCAACAATCCTGAAGAGGCTTGTCAGAACTTGTCGATTTGCAGCGATGTTTTCTGCATTTTCTGATTGATTTCACTGGCGATGCTCTGCTCTGGTTTATCCATGATTGTCAAAAACTGCTCTCCATTTGCCATTGCATCTTTGTGGTATTGTAATAACGAGTGCTTTTTGATCTGATCACAGGCTTTATTCCAGTTCTTGCATGGCGTCTTCACAAACTTGCCCAGGTTTTCAGTAGACTTTGCAAATAATAGGCAATACTTGCAGTAAGCCCCATCCTCGAAAGGAGAATACACAAGCCAGGAGTACTTTTGCAACCACTCATGCTGAAATTTTCGGTTCTTGTTGTTTATCACTGTTGTTGGAAACTGAAAACCAGGTGATGGTCTCCAGTGTTGCCTTAGAAGATGCTCCTTGTCACGGCTTGACAGTGAAACGACTCGCGTGTGTTTCTTGAAAACTTCACCAAAATCGATATTTTTGTTGCTAGTGATCTGAGAGGAGAAATCTGAAGAGTCAGAAAGCAGGCTCACATCAGGCTGGTTGGTCATTGGCATGGCAGAGGATTCAGAAAGCAGGCCCCCGGCAGGCTGATCAATGCTTGAGGAGGAGTCTGAAATACAAATAAAAGTTGGGTCTATGAGAAGTCTGAAATACTAAAACGATTGTGTGTGTACCTGTGAGAGAGAGAGAGAGAGAGAGAGAGAGAGAGAGAGAGAGAGAGAGAGAGAGAGAGAGAGAGAGAGAGAGAGAGAGAGAGAGAGAGAGAAAGAGAACAATGAACAATGAACAATGAACCTTTATTTTCCAACGGTAGAAGTTATTGGTAACAGGACCAGTTTTCAAACTTGCCGTTGCTACATCTACTACATAAGTGACATAGACATGTAAACATACACATACCACACACTGCTGCATGCACTGCTGCATTCGCTTACGCACGCACGCACGTACCACGCACATACACACACACATACCCACACACGCACTCAGGTACGCACGCATGCACATCACAACTCGCGCATGCACGCACGCACACACACACACTCATGTACACCGCAATTCAGTATGCATGCACACACGCACGAACACTCACACACACACACACACACACACACACACACTTACACACGCACGCACTCAGGCACATACGCACAAAAACAAACACACGCTCTCGGACACGCACTCCAGACATTCCTACCCGCATACGCGTACGCACAAAAATATAAAATGAGCAAAAATACAAAGTAAAGCAATAAACAAAGAATCATTAAGTACATTAAAGTTCATACAGCAAGGGCAAATATGTATGCAGGTGCTATCTCCCCCCCCCCCCCTCTCTCTCTCTCTCACGCCGACACACACACACACATACACACACACACAGCATGCACGCACGCGCGCACACACACACACACACACACACACACACACACACACACACACACACAGAGTCACACATACTGAGAGAGAGAGAGAGAGAGAGAGAGAGAGAGAGAGAGAGAGAGAGAGAGAGAGAGATCAGAGAGAGAGAGAGAGAGAGAGAGAGAGAGAGAGAGAGAGAGAGAGAGAGAGAGAGATCAGAGAGAGAGAGAGAGAGAGAGAGAGAGAGAGAGAGAGAGAGAGAGACCTGCAACAAGATAATTACATTTAAAGCATATATATGTCTTCGTTTACACACTTCAGTCAAGCTTAGATATATATTTATGATCTGAAATAACAGCTTTTCTTTTTAGACCCCTCCCCCCAAATGATGGACAAAATCTTTGCTACCTTATGACTCGTAGAGTCTTCTTAGGCTAATGATAGCCAATGGAACACACCAGTCATTTTGTTTAATATTAATTATTAAATTGAAACACTCAATCACGTATCAATTTCAGGTTGTATTTAATTTAATTTTTTTTTGAGATGGGGGGGGGGGGGGGGGGGGGGTCGGGGCAGTAAATTACTCACCAACACTGCTTTTACTTGTTCCCATGTCACTGTTTCGAACTCCACTGCCAGTGGTCTCACTTTGGGTTGACTTTTTGATTTTTGTCTCTTTCGAGGAACTGCATCATCTGCCGTTTAGAAAAACAACTTTTATTATTATTATTATTATTATTATTATTATTATTATTATTATTATTATTATTATTATTATTAAAGGTTTTCTTATATAGCGCTTACCTGTAAACAGCTCTAAGCGCTTTACAATTTACTCAACAACAACAAACAAAAAGAAAAAAAAACAAAAAAAAAACAAAACAAAGACATAACATAAAAATTAAAACATGAAATTATCCTAAAAGCAACAACAAAAATGTAAAATAAAATAGAACCGTCTTTTCAACATCTTATATATGATTATGCATTGCAGGTGTTAACACGTCTACTACAATTTTATAATAATAATTTAATATAAAAAAAACAGTGGTTTTCTGATTAGTTCTTAGCTTATTTTAAATTTCATCAACAAAAGGCCTAAGGGTGAATAATCTTATTTTGTAGCACGCTGTTCACAGGCATAGGAACTGTTAACAAATTTGCTGATTTTCAGCAGTTGGCAAAATTTCAGCACATTTTTATTTTCCATTTTATTATGTGAAAAAGGCAGTGGTTGGGATGCCGTCATGATGGCTTCTTGTCGTTCCAAAAACCGAAGTCGTCATGACGGTTTCGCACCCGGAAAGGCTATGTTGCCGTCACAATTGATGGCGACACTGTCAAAGTGGTGTCAGATAGGCTATGGTTTCCATAGTCAGCCATCAAGACGGTTCTGTTCTGCTCTCCGAAGAGATTTACGTCACAATACATAGCTAGTAAGCTGCACTAGTGAAAACGATACCTTATAACTTAGCCCTTGGTTTTGTTATTGAAAACGATATTTTGCCGTCCAAAGATTTTTTTTATAAATATAAAAGCAATATTGATCATTGATGCCGATATCTTTATTCTTTAAATTGACATTTTTAAAGTTATATATCATAATACTTTGTGAAATAAATTTTAGGCTATGCATTACTTTAATTGTTACCTGTTTTGGTATTTTAATAAGTGGGGCTGTTTTATATCTATGATATTCATTATATGCAGCTAGTATCAGCTCCTACAGCATAGGCTACACTCACAGGAAGGAAGTACCGGCGCCATCGCCACGTGCTCATTTGAATCGAATTCGGAATGGGTGAATTTTACCTAGTTCTACTGACTACATTTCTTTTATGAGACAAAATTGGATTTAAAAATGTACCCACCTTCTGAAATGGAGCTTGATGAAAACCAGCATGACAGTCGCCTACTGCCATCAGCATCTGTTTTTTTTCAGTTTCGGCATTTTCGAGGAGACAGCAAAAGTGAAGTGTTACCAAAGAAAATAGATCTAGATTTAAACTTCCCCCCACAAACCTTAATGACGTCAGACGTCTTTTCACTGATCTTTCTCGGAAAGACATGCACTGAAGGAAAGCAACTCTTTTGGGTACCTGGTCGATTCAACGGAAATCCATTTCAACGATGTTTTTGGACGATTCAACGATGGTCGTTTCAACGGATGTTCGTTACAACGAATTATCATAATTATCAACTTAGCGTCTTAATTAATCTTTCTAAAAAGTCGTTTTTGGGGGATTAGGGCTGTATCAAGGTGAAGGCGCTGGAAGACGCTTGTGGCCAGAACAAGAAAATATGGCTGCATTTACTAATTTAGGGTTAGGGGTTGGGTTACTTGGTTGTTTCAACGGGAAAACGTTTTGGACGTTTAAACGGATCCCTTGAAATGGATTTCCGTTGAATTGTCTATAAATAACTCTTTGTGCCTTGGATCAAAAGTGACTAAAAACTGCAATGTTATAAAAACAATAAAAAAAATAATAAAACTTTGGAACTCCCTTTGCATAAAAAAAATTCCCCCCCCCCTGGGTCCGGCCCTGCTAGACGTCTTAGGAATCTCTCAGCCATGAAGTCAACAGAACTTTTCAGGGCGTACTTTAACCCATTCAGCCCTGACGCACTACAGCAGGAGATGGGTCGACTATGATAATTCAAGGGTAGTGCCAGATTAGCTCGGCGCCTGTCGGTGCCAAGCTAATCTGGCACAGCCCTTGAATTATCATGGTCGATCCTTCTCTCGCAACAGGTGCATAGTCTTTAGATGACGCCTCCAAAATTTGGGAAATACGTGCGTTGGGCTGAATGAGTTAAATTAGTCGGACTGAACAAGAATACATGTTCACATGTATTATTCTTCGTTGACTCATCCGAGCCGCATGTAAAGTTTTCGGTTCACCTTTCGGTAGTTTGTCGTAAACAGTTTGTTTGCCACCCACCATAATTACTGAAAAGCTAATTCAAACATAAATAGACACAAAAGGCGTACTTTAGTACGTATTTCAAAATGTGCACTTGGAATGACTAACATGGCGATGGAATTCAAGGGAAGAAACTCTACACTACGTGTGAATGATACGTGCACTAAAATGACAAGAAGTATTGTGTGACATCAGATATTGTGCCCTGGAATGTGATTTGGGACCTTACGGCTAGAAGCCGCAAGGTCCAAAATCACATTCCAGCACACAGATGCAATACTAGTGTTCCCAGAAACTGCGTATAGGACATAACGTTGTGTAACAAAGGTGGTATTCTATACCTGAAATCAGACATCGCTATCGTGGCGGTGTATTTCTCCTGTTTTCTGTGCTTGTCAGAAAGCATGTACATCCGAAAGTACTTTGAGCCACAGTTTGAGACTGTTACGGGTCAGTCAGATCTTAACTCATTCGCGGCTAGCCGCAACCGGATGCGCGGCATAAGCCGCGCATCCGGATGCGGCTTTCCGCGAGTAAGTTAAATATGAAACCATGTAAACACGGTTGTGTTTTTGAAACGGGAGAAAATGAAAACACGAGTACAATGACATCCACATAATGGCCGATGATGAATCACGACCACCGCCCAGAAACCTTTCCGTTATCTGTTCTTTTCTGGGTGTCAGTGGAGCTAAATTCGAAGACATTTAAATTTGGCAGCCTTTCACTAAATACCCTCCGTCTGCAAGACAAGGATTCACATGAGCTACAACAGTCATAGAGGCTCATGAAATTCCACGCCTCACCTTTGCAGACTGTAGTCTGCTCAACTTGTTCCTTGTATTGAATATGTTAATTGACTGTGCAGTGGCTTTGTTTTCACTAATTATACCTCTAGAGTTTTGTATAAGAATATGACAAGGAAAGAAACCTAGGAGAAGATAATAATGAACAGCAACAACAACAATAACAACAGCATGAGGATAAAACACATCATCAATTACAGCAATAAAAACAATAAAAACGACACCACCAATAGCAACGACGACAGCAATACCAACAACATAAATAACGAAACAGTCATTGTCAGCTACTAAAAAGCTACCTGTCGCATCAACACGAATAGTCCTAATACCTGGCTGTACAGCCACTACGTATTTTGGTGCCCGCTATCCAAGTACATAACACCATGCACCGACCACTGTCAAGATCCCTCTCTTTCTGCACAAGACAACAAGACACGGATATGTAAAAAAAAAAAAACTCATCCAGGATTAGGTACGTACGGTACCGGGTTATGTAAATTGCTTTTTGATTTCTTGCACTTATGACGTCCATTAGATCTGCGTTTAACAGACCGTGGACATCGTTCCTGTGCTTCGCCTCGCACTGTGTGCCGTTGATTCGCTCCTGGTGCCAGTCATGCGTGAAGCGGTTCCGCTAACTTGAAAAAACATGTTATATCATTAGCGATTCCTTGGATTTACCTTTTGGCTGTCGGTAGCGGTTTTTGACGCGATGATTCCTGCATGAATCGTCGCGACAAAAAAACAAAAACAAAAAACACACGCTACCGACAGCCAAAGGGTTAAACGTCCAATGACCTTCCGACACGTGGAACAAGGCCAGCAAGAGGCTTAGATCCTTATGAGGCCCCCGCAATTTTCGGGGGCTCATGAGGATCTATGCCTCTTGCAGATAAATGGGGTTTGGTAGATGCGAGGTATGACGTTACCATTTTGGGTGGCAGTGATCGGTCAGTGCTATTTGCGTCCACAACAGTGCTTGTCAACAACTGCTGGGACTGTATAAGCCGAGGCTGGGTTGCCAGTTTGTCTCAGTTGACAAATTTGTTTTTCGTTTCGTAGACATACCGGAGGTTTATCAGTATGTCACTGTGCTTGTTTGTTGTTGTAGTTGTTGTAGTTGTTGATTGATGATGATATTGTTTTACCGCCGACGAACACACATGACGTTTTTCAAACGATGGTGAACTCGGACGCCAAATAACCCCATTCATCCAAGGAACATCGATATATTAATGGTCCCGCAAGAAGCAAAAAACCTCATGAGCCCCCCCCCCCCCCCCCTTTGCGGGGGCTCATGAAGTTCTTTGCCTCTTGCAGTTGTGTGGTGTTAATAAGTTCCCGCAGCAAAGAGTTGAATTTCGACTTACAGACTGACATGTATTGAGTGCATTTACAGACTGACATGTATTGAGTGCATTTACAGACTGACATGTATTGAGTGCATGATAAAGAATACGTTCAGCGTGACAGTGCATACAGTGATTCCAGGGTCACGCGCAGAAGCAAACAATAGGTAAAGTACACTCAGTACGCAGGTCCTCAAATTAGGATGTTTTCGATTAGCAGTTCAGAAAACAGAGGATACCGCCAGCTGCACACATCTGCAATGGCAAGCGGTGTTTGCAAAATATTTTCCAACGCAGAGCAGTTTCAACACTCGTGTGAAGGCCGAACATTGTTTACGACGTTGGTGCAAGCGTCGCACCATAGCTGAGTTCAGGTTGTTTTTCTGCTTGCATGCATAACTGTCTTTTGAAGTTAATATTTGCTGGTCTGTTAGTTCGGACCTCCCGGCTCTAATGATTTTAACCCTTTGGCTGTCGGTAGCGCTATTTGTCGAGGTGATTCCTGCAGGAATCACCTCGACAAAAAGCGCTACCGACAGACAAAGGGTTAATTTTCAGGAGCTGTTTTCTCTCGCTCATACCGTACTTTTTTCTTGTCGCGACCTGTGTGACAGTCTGTGATTTTGGACCGTTGCCATTGGCAGCGTCAGACCTTGCATTGTTATTGTTGTTTTCCGGCGCGCATCCCTGTTTTGCAGCCTGTGTGCTGGTCTGTGATTTTGGACATTACTGTCTTAGATCAAATTACTAAGGGGCTGGGCACACGCTACCAGAATTTGCTTCTGGCAATGTGTGCCGGTAAGCAAAAATGTGTCACCTGCCACATCGGCGGCTTCGTGGCACACGTTTCAATGTGCGCGCAATGTGCGACTGACCAGCCATTACCATATATGGAACAGCTCTCGCTCTCGCGAGATGTTTATAACTGCACGCAAAGATGTCGTCGCCTGACTCTGACAACACTAGCAGCGAAGAGTTTAAATACGATTCAGAGGACGAGGATGTGATTGCTGCAGCAGCCACTGTGATAATTTTGTCACATCAGGTCCCAAGTACTGAAGTAGAAGCTGCTGGGTGAGAGACTGGATTGGGAGGCGAAACGCTTGGGGGCGCACGCAACATTATACTACAGGAACTGGCACTGGAAGATACCAAGGCCTACAAACATTTCGTAAGGGAATGAGGCTCGATTAGTTCCGAGAGATCGAAAGTTTGGTGGAACCCCTCATTCGGCGGCAGGACACCGTCATGAGTTCTATTAACTACAACAAAATCATCGAGACCTGTGACACAAAACTTTGTGTATACGGCCAAGCCAGAATCAGGCTGAAACATTCATGTGTGAGATGTGAGCACCGTCTTTTTTTGTTCCCAAAACAATAAAATAAATCAATTGTTACAGTAATCAATTGTTACATGGAAAATAAAATCAGACGTTGTTAGTCATTGGCCACCAATATTTTTCATTCAGTTTTCATTCAGTTTCATGGTGGCCATGCACATCGACAGTACAACTGCCATGTTCACAAGTGGTCCGGCAAGTCAGTCGGCTGTTTCACGCTTTTTGTGCATGTTGTTTAGATATAAACAAGCACTAAATCCCGACAAAAAGTCATCAGGTGTGTTGAAGCTGGTCGATAGACACAAACCAAAACACGCTCGACGACACTGACCGCTGTTTCAAACCACAACAAAACATAATACAAGCGGCAGAATCACAACATAAAGTTGAAATAGCGTACTCACCTCGCATTCCATTTCCCATCTCACGTGCTATTATCAATAGCGCCTCCCTCGCACGATCGCGGTTGAAATACTCCGAGCTGCGGGAGTCCCATATGCATGGGAACTCCCTCACAAGGTTAATCAATTTCACTGTCTCAAAATCGTTTAGTTTCTCCGCCATTCAGTCTTTTTTCTCGGATGATGAAGTACGCGCCGAGAAACGGGAAGTGACGCAAGGACACCGCTGATTGGCTGAGAGGCGGCAACATTGCTCTAGCCTTGCGGGCTACCACAAGAAAATAGACTCGAATTGTATCGGGTGGCAAGTTGTGGCGGCAATATTGCTGGCGCCCCGCAATGTGCCAGCAACATTGCCGCCACAAAGTTGCGCCCGGCAATAGGTGTTCGTGGCAGCGTGCATCTCGCCTCTAATGGGCACACGCATATAGCTGGACTTGTAGTTATTTTGACAGTGTCAGAACAATTGTGCTTTTAGGCCGCTATTTGGCAAGAGCCAGTATCTCCATTTACAAGAAAAGCGAGATTTTCATATTATAACAATGAAAATCTCGCTTTTATAAAAAAAAAAAAATGGAAATACTGGCATTTGCCAACTAACGGCAGCATTGCTAAGCGTGTGACTCTTGTTTTCTGCGGTCAAGATGTTGGTTACTTGTGCAAACAATTACTGTTGTTTTGGCACCAGTGATTTTAATAACGACGTTTGTTGCAATGTAACAACTGTTACAAATTTTCGTGGACACTTCCTGGAGTCTCAGGTGTGTAGTGACAAAGTATTCTGTTGTTACAGATCTCGTGGTGTATCTAGTTCATTTCCCCAGCCATGCACAATGTATCACCACGGTCACGTGTGTGTGTGTGTGTGTGTGTGTGTGTGTGTGTGTGTGTGTGTGTGTGTGTGTGTGTGTGTGTGTGTGTGTGTGTGTGTGTGTGTGTGTGTGTGTGTGTGTGTGTGTGTGTGTGTGTGTGCGCGCGCGTGTTCGCTGTTAGCTTTTCCATTGTATCAGCGCTTGAGCTACTTTTAGAATTAGCGCTTAAAGCATGTTCTTAATAAACGAACTTTAGTTCGCGAACTCTGACGATCTAGAGTTCACGATCTCGGGCGAACCAGGTTGGTTCTTAATTGGACGATCTAAAGATACGGCGAACCTAGTTCGAAGTAGTTCACGAACCTCGGCAAACCATAGTTCGCTGTCGGACAACGTTCGCTCAACGTGTTGAGCAAACCAAGGCGAACCTTTTCTCTGATTGGTCAAAACTTTTACCCTCTTCTGCGTTGGAGATAAGAAGATAGTCACCGATACAAACAAATACGGCGGACGGCGATATTTCACTCGTGTGAAGACACAAGACCTATTTTTATTGATTTGTGGGAGGCGCAACGCTGTTTGTGGGGTCGCTACTGCAAGGAGTACAAAAACAAACATCGTTCAAATCGCGAAGCGGCTTAGCGGCAGCCATTTTAAACACCAGACAGTAAGTACGCCGAATCAAGCACTTCCGTTAAGAAAGAGAACCATGGCAAACCTGGTTTGCTGAAGTTTGCCTAGGTTCGTTCAACCTCAATTAAGAAACAAACCAAAAGATCGCCATCTTCTCCGATCTAGGTTTGCCGAACAAAAGTTCGTCCAATTAAGAACAGCTCTAACAAATCTCCTTTATTATTATTATTATTATTATTATTATTATTATTATTATTATTATTATTATTATTATTATTATTATTATTATTATTCACTGCCTTTGTAATAAATACTGCAAATCTCGTCAGCCTCCAATATTTTTTGACAATTTGTCACAAACTTGTGGGGAAATCCCAAATGCAAATCCTCACTTCGCTTTGTGACGACTGGCTTCAGAAATTTAATATCTCGGACAAACATGCGATGTCGCGTGTTTGCCCAGGTTTTTATCCCCTTTATTGCCGAGAAAAAAAAAAAAAAGTGAACACGATCCAGCTGCAAGAGACACAGATCCTCATAGATCCTCAGTCCCCGCCACTGCCAATTTGTATACAGGTATCCATGTCACTTGGACGGTGTTGGCTTTTGGTCGTTGAATAAACCAAGATTTCATTAACAAAAATTAACGTACAGTGGCAGGGAAGGGGTTAATCCACTATTTAAACGGAAACAATTTGGCCTACCTCTGAGATCCGAAAATTGACTGTTTGCTACAAAACTGGTGGAATCTCCACGGATTTTGTAACAGTTGTCACAAAGCGCCCAGGTTCCTGTGCGACGTTTGTGACCACGTAAACTTTTGTCACGCAGCAGGTGACGGTGGCTTTGTGACAATTGTCACCTTGTCACACAGCTCGTTACAAAACGTGGTAAGCACATTACCCGACCCTGTACGAATTAAGACTCAGGGCTAGATCGGTATCACAACGTGTTGTCGGGAACCGGTTTTGTTTTCCACAGTCTGGGACCTTGAACCATAAACAGATCGATTTGTTGTTGAGGGAGGGTGGGGGGGGGGGTAGTTATGAAAATGTCTGATTTATTGGTGTCATTATTTATTGGCTGTGGCTGTAGCTGTGACTGTGGCTGTAGCCACCTAGATGAGGGTCTTTAATGGCAGGTGACACCTTCTGCACTTCTCTTTAGAGAGCGCCAAGCTATCCCGGCACCACCTTTGAACCATCATGGTGGATCTGTCTCCAGAACTGTGATGAAGACCTCTTAAGACTCAGACCTCCAACATTTGATAATTTCGTCCTCAGGGCTTAATGAGTTAAAACTATCGAAAACCCAGCGTATCGGCTTGAGAAACAAAATTGCAAACTGGTGTTGGAACCCCCGCAAAAAGAGGCATTGATACTCAAGTGCCCCCACAAATCGCGAGTCTAGGGCGCATGACGATCTATGCCTCTCACAGATTTGCCTCGTTCACGCCAGGATTGCGTAAGACTGCTTAACTCATTCCGCCCCGGGGCACACCAACAGGAACTGGATCGACCATGATAATTCAAGTCCAGATTAGCTTGGCGCCACCAGGCGCCAGGCTAATCTGGCACCACCCTTGAATTATCATGGCCTATCCAGCTCCTGCAAGTGATACAAAGTCGTTAGGTGACGCATTCAAAATTGGGAAATGCGGCCTTGGGGCTGAATGGGTTAATATCTTCTGCTTCAGGTACCGTGTGAGAGCCGCCGTTTTTGGCACTTATGGTTCGTAAATGGCGGCTTGGTGGCGTAAGGTTTGGCGGTGAACTATTATGTCCATTCACCCATGCGGCTCTGCCAGCGACTGGACTCGGTGACTCAGACCAGACTATGAGTTCATAGGCACCTGACGTCACTTTGTTTATCGGATGTGCGATCACATGTCATCTAGTCAACCCCCTTTCACTACGAGTGGACTCAGATTGCATTTTCGAAGCATTGTAAACTTATATAACAAACCAAGGGGAATTACTCAGCGCTGGACAGAACAGTTAGATCCCCTGCCCCCGCCTATCAGGCACCCATTCGCCAGCCCACAGAGAAATACGCAGGTATAGAACAAGACGATCATCTACATCCCTAAAAAGGATGCATCAGGTCTCTTATATAACCCATGTCTTTCTCCGGAACTTAGGAAGTAGGCAGGAGAAACATACATACACAAACACGAAGGTGCATTACTATATGTGGTCGGGTAAATACCCTGAATTCCCACAGTAGATGCACAGAACATTACACAACAATGTAACGATACAAATTTGCCTCGAGTTATACTGAGATACTCACAAACCAGATAGGTGATGCTAGCGCTGGCAGAATTGTATAACAAACCAAGGGGAATTACTCAGCGCTGGACAGAACAGTTAGATCCCTTGCCCCCGCCTATCAGGCACCCATTCGCCAGCCCACAGAGAAATACGCAGGTATAGAACAAGACGATCATCTACATCCCTAAAAAGGATGCATCAGGTCTCTTATATAACCCATGTCTTTCTCCGGAACTTAGGAAGTAGGCAGGAGAAACATACATACACAAACACGAAGGTGCATTACTATATGTGGTCGGGTAAATACCCTGAATTCCCACAGTAGATGCACAGAACATTACACAACAGTGTAACGATACAAATTTGCCTCGAGTTATACTGAGATACTCACAAACCAGATAGGTGAGGCTAGCGCTGGCAGAATTGTATAACAAACCAAGGGGAATTACTCAGCGCTGGACAGAACAGTTAGATCCCCTGCCCCCGCCTATCAGGCACCCATTCGCCAGCCCACAGAGAAATACGCAGGTATAGAACAATACCCAGACGTCAAAGCAACGTGGATACAAAATGGTGATTACAACAAGAGGTATAGATCCTCATGGGTCCCCGCGACTGCGGGGGCCCATGAGGATCTATACCTCTTGCAGTTTGGTCATTTTCATTGCAGTGGCCGGGTTAAAATGTGCTTCAGCGCGAGTCAGCATGTCGGTGTAGAAAAGTCACTTCCAGTGGTGTATACAGACTTATACCCCAGTAAGTAAATGATCACTCGGCCGCCCCATGATCACTCGGCCGCCCCCGGCCGCAATCGACCCACGCACGGCTGTGCTACCAGCCAGCAGGGTCCGACATCGGCCCGAGGGTCTTTTGCTCACGGGCCAAATACTCTCGCTATTACGCTTGGACGAGCATTTAAAATCAGTCAACCATTGTCAAGTACTGGGTGCGTTATCGATTGATTGACTTGCGTAACAGAGTTAGACAATTTTGAAATGTCACTCTCAGCGTGTCCATTAAAATGGACACCGGAATACTGTTGAATGAGGGAGAGGAGGCACACTGGTTACCTCCCTCGATCTGCTACGCGTTATCACGCGTAACAGATCGAGGGAGGTAACCATTGTGGGTGGTGGGGCTGGTTACATTGTCATGCACAATCTGCACGTCGATACTTTGTTTGGTTTACTAGTTTAGCTTACGAAGGGCTGCACAGGATGTGTAGGTAACCGTTTCACGCCGGGAGGTATGTGAGGCGTGACACGTGCTCTTTTACAGTGATAGTGCAGAAATACCATTAACCCCTTCCCTGCCACTGCACTGAACACCGTACGTAGCCTACATTTGTGTTTCTCACTTCACAGCAGACTCCTTGAAGGTTTTGTTCCGGGATGTTCCCCCGGACAAAATCTTCATTTTTTTGAGAGAATGCAATATTTTTAACAAGATCTGAGCATTCATAGAGTACTATGTGAATTTTTTTATTTGCCCTTTTTGAGAGTCTGTAGACGTTTCTTTTAAAGACATGTGCGACATTTTAGCCTGAGATTTTTTATCTATATTTACATCTTGTCTTAAGACCTTGCTTTTAGTCTGGCTGACCAGATTTTTACCCATCCCGCCGTGAGATGGCCTTAGTCGCCTGCTCGGCGTTAAACCCAAATAACTAACTAACTACATTTGTGTTTCTGAAATGGTGGTTCATTCAACGATCAACAGCCAACACTGTCCAAGAAGCATGCATACAAATTGGTCTCAGCAAGAGGCATAGATCCTCATGAGCCCCCGCAGTCGCGGGGGCTCATGAGGATCTATGTCTCTTGCAGTTGGATCGTGTTCACTTTTTTTTTTCAGTGAAGAGTTTAAAAGATACATGGTACTTCTAGACCGGCGTTCAGACGTGGGAAACTTGTATCTGCGACAGACGTAGTTCATAAATAAAAAATAAATATGTTAAAATAGCACGCGTCAAGTTTCGACGAAAACGGTGGATTCAAAGTCCGGACAAACGTGCGATATCGCATGTTTGTCCGGGCTTTTAACCCACTGTTTCGTCGAAACACGTGCACGTTTGACCTGCTTCTGACTTCCGGAAATCGTCTGTTGAATCCGGGCCGATCCATGCCCTTGAGTTAAAGGCAGTCTCGTAGAGATTTAAATTTGCACGGATGGTCTATTCAACGTTTGTCAGCAGTACAAGGGGTCCCTAGAGAAATATCAAGTAAATGTACAAACATACCTCACAATTTGTGTATCAGTCAAACACGCAAACAAGAGGATTTTTGGCGCCCATGCCGGAATGGAATATAGGGTCTTCTTGAAAACCCGCCGGTAAACCTTGCTATAGGCCATTATAGCGTTTCCAGGGGAAGCGCTATAATCGCCTGTTACAAGGTATACACGAGTTGTAAGCTTGCGCGCCTATATTAAATCTTTTTGCTGAAAGTTGTATTCACAAATGTTTAAGATGACACGAGAGACTTTACACTGGACAACACATTTATCACGTATCGGCATCGTCTGTGGTAAACTGTGTAGGACAGTAGGGCACTGATAAACATACGTGCGGGATAGCATGACAGTTTCAGGGGATACCAAAATTTGATGACCTAATAAAATAAGTATTTGCGGCACATAGACTTTTGCTGTGTGGACGCCCACTGCGGCCGTGATGGGCCCAAAGACATAGTACGAAAATAGTACAGGACTCCCCCCCCCCCCCCCCCCCGCCCTTACCCCCTCCTCGTCTTTTTCCTACTCTTCCCCCCCCCCCCCCCTTCCCCACAGCAGAAATAGTAGACGTTTTTAAATCCCATCACTGCTATCAAATATATACTAACTCGTAACTTCGTAATATGGAAATGTGCCACTGGGCACGCCATCCCGCCTAAGCAACACATACACCAGTGAGACAAACAAGAGACATAGAGCCTCATGAGCTAACGCAGAAGCAAACACAAAGTGCACCCAACCGCAAGAGGCATAGATCCTCATGAGCACCCGCATCTGCATGGACACACGAGGATCTATGCCTCTTGCATTTGGGTGGTGTTTGCATTTTTGAGTCAGAAGATGTTTTACTTTTGTACTTACTGATACTATTCCCGCTTGGGAAGGATATCACTTGGAGGTCGTTGAGACCTAAATACTTATCTGTCTGTTGTGTCTTTAAAGATAGAATGTCCTTAGATGGTCATCAATTTTTGATGAAAAGTAGGTTTTTGAAAGTTGATCTACAAACTCAAACAAAAAAACTTGGTTAGCCAGCGGAATTGGTTAGGATGCGAGTTAAACCAGTGGCATGTATGTGCTGGCCTGTGATTTGGACCTTACGGCCCAAGGACCTAGGGACAAAAATCACTGACCAGCTCTCATGTCATTATGAACAAGAGAAACAAAGAATCAAAGAGATTAAACAAGAAAGAAGATAGAAATATACCAAAATAAACAAACAAACAAACAGAAACATTAACAAACAAAGACACACACACACACACACACACACACACACACACACACAGAGAGAGAGAGAGAGAGAGAGAGAGAGAGAGAGAGAGAGAGAGAGAGAGAGAGAGAGAGAGAGAGAGAGAGAGAGAGAGAGAGAGAGAGAGAGAGAGAGAGAGAGAGAGAGAGAGAGAGAGACTGGTAATTGCTGTTTTCGCCGTCGGTTTTAAAGCGATCTGCTCCACGGCAGCCTTTTCACCAGTAGCAAAATGTCTTCGGGCCCACGACGGCCGCAGTGGGCCCAAGGACCTTTGCTTACTGGGTTATAGCTCAAGTTCGCAGATACAACGGGTTATCAATGGTGTCTTAGACTAAGGCATTTCTGCTCATCTTTTTACAAACTACGTGAGCACATGCTTTTTTAGCCAATCGGAAGGAACCCTCCTGCGTGAAAAGGACTGAGAAGAAGACCAGAAAGAAGACCAGAACAGTCTTTGATTTTACGGCATTCAAACTTCATACTTAAAGTCATCCCTGTTGTTCAGCATTATTGTAAGCCATAATAATGTTAATGGGTAGACCATCGAAACCGATGATGTCGTCATTGTGCATGACTTCTATGTGTGGTTGCGGGTGTGGCTGGCCAAGCCAATCCTGGAGCCACACCTGCGAGGGCAATGGGGGCACTGGAACGTAACTGTGGGGAGAGTCGACGCTGCCTTTCTGCGAGCTCTGGCACTGGTGATCCGTTCGCGCCGATTGTGTTCAAAGAGCGTGCGGGCTTTCCTGGTGGCGGCACGCCAGCCGGATCTGTCTTGTGCTTGTGCTTCAAGTTCCTTTACCGGGAAGACGCAGTGCTTGAGGCTGTCTCTTATGCAGTCTTTGAAGCGTTTCTTTGGCCTTCCTTGCTTCCTGTGGCCTTTTGAGAGTTCACCATACAGGAGTTGGCGTGGCATGCGAGAATCATCCATGCGTATGACATGACATGACCTGTCCAGCGGAGTTGTGTCTTTAAGATCAAGGCTTCAACACTCACTAAGCCAGCATTGTCCAGGACTTCCAGGTTTGTCACCTTTTCTTGCCATTTGATGCCCATGAGTGAGCGCAGGGATCTCATGTGGAAATGTTCAAGCTGCTTGAGGTGCTTTCTGTACAGCGTCCATGACTCACAGCCGTAGAGGAGGCTGGGGAGAACTACTGCCTTGTATACTTTGATCTTGGTGGAAAGCTTGACGTTGTTGTTATTCAACACACGAGTGCGCAGGCCACCCAGGGCTTGGCTGGCTTTGCTGATGCGAGCTGCGATTTCCTTGTCGATAGTACCGTCAGAAGAGATGATGCTCCCAAGGTACCTGAACTGGTCGACAATCTTCAGCTCGGTGCCTTTGATGTACACTTTGGGTGGGGGGTGGGGGGGGGGGTGGGGTGTGGGGTGGGGGGGGGGGGGTGGGGGCTCTTTTGCCTGGGGCTGGTTGGTGCAGGACCTCGGTCTTGCTGAGACTGATAGTGAGGCCAAACAGTCGAGAGGCTTCCGAGAACCTGTTGACGATGGTCTGGAGGTCAGACTCCGTGTGCGCCATCAGCGCACAGTCATCGGCAAACAGCGCCTCAAGGATCAATCTCTTGATGGTCTTGGTCCTGACCGTTCAGTCGACGGAGGTCGAAGAGAGAGAGCCGTCTAGTCTGTACTTCAGGTACACTCCCTTCTCAAGGTCGCGTACTGCATGGGTCCGGACACACATGAAGAACAGGTTGAACATCATGGGGGCAAGAACACAACCTTGTTTCACACCGTTGGAAATGTCGAAGGGTGCGGATGTGTCGCCGTTTCACTGGACAACTCCTACCATTCCATCATGGAAGAGGCGGATGATGTTGGTGAACTTCGTAAGCCATACGAAGAACATTTATGAAAGAAGTATTGCGACCTATTAGCCCATATCATACTGAGGCTAAAGCTTCAAATTTGTACAATGCCATATGCAGGCTACATTATAGTACTTACAGATTAGGATACAGACCAATAGATTTAGTTTAAGAGTGGTGCCAGAATAGCTTGGCGCCTAGAGGCGCCAAGCTATTCTGGCACAACCCTTGAACTATTTCAGTCACACTTATTTTACACAGACTGGGGTATTCCGAATGATAAGGGTTAATCCTTCACTCCCTGTGGTAGGTCGTTTAAAACTTGTTACAAACAAAGATTGTCACTGTTGTTGTTTTTTCAAAGTCGCTGTGTTGATTAGTGTTACTTTGACGGTGACCTTTTTTCTTGAACACATTATCTCCTGATACACTCTAACATGAGATAAATTTGACAATGATAGTTCGAAGGTGGTGCCAGATCCTGGCGTCATCCTTGAACTATCATGATCAATCTATCTCTTGAATTGTAGCCTTCATAGGACACCTCACAAACTAAAAAAACAACAACAACAAAAAAAAAAAACAACAGCCTCCAAATTTTGACGGAATAAACGGTCTCGCAGGTGCCGAACGTAGTATGCCCTTGACAATGCAATTGAAAATAATGTTGTAAATATTTGCGTTTGAAGGAAAGTGATAGGTTAAGGAAAGAAATATATATCGGTGCATGGTCATTAATTAACAATCAGAATGGTGATCCCCCCCCCCCCCCCTCCCCACACACACACCAACACCATCCAAAGAAAAAAAAACTGATGACGCAAGCAAAAAATTCCCATGCCGGGAATTGAACCCGGGCCGCCTGGGTGAAAGCCAGGACTTCTAACCACTAGACCACATGGGAAGATGAAAACCAGACTACTTTATAAGCTCCTTACCTCCAATCTCATCGAACGTGAAAATGAGACTGCGTGACATTTCAATATTGAGAGGTCAAAGTTCAGCCACAGCCGGCACGCAGCGAGGACTCTGATTATCCGACTTGATGAATTGGACTTCACTCGGGACGTAACCGATCCACCTATGTGCAATATCTCATTTCACTGACTGACCCACTAAAATTTGGTTCGCCGGGCGACGTTTAGCCGAGTCAGGTTTCAGATAAGTTCCGCGTATAAGGACACTACCGGTTTGGTAGACTGACATAGACGAAATCAGTTGTCTAGAGTTTCCCAACACATTGTGCCTTTAATAATAATAATAATAATAATAATAATAATAATAATAATAATAATAATAATAATAATAATAATAATAATAATTATTATTATTATTATTATTATTATTATTATTATTATTATTATTATTATTATTATTATTATTATGTAGTGCAAACTTCATGCAGAGCAGGCTCTAAGTTCTGTACAACTGATACAAGACAAAAATGACAAAACTAGACAAAAATCCACTTTCTCAAATTCCCTAGATTTTGGAGTCACTGATCGTCTGAAGACTGCATTACTGACAACTGATCAAGGGGACAGATCGACCATAACAATTCAAGGGTGGTGCCAGAATACCTTGGCGCCCATAGGTGCCAAGGCCCTGGCACCACCCTTTGAACTATCATGACCGATGGTGTGTTGGAGCTCGATGAGTTAATGCTGGTATATCGTGTGTGATCGGTCACACCTGTTGCTGTAATGTCGTGTCGTCTTTACAGAATACACCAGCCTTCCAAGTAAATGGGCTTTATTTCCTACATTTCCGTTTTTTAGGGAGAAGAGTTGCGGGCTCTTTGGAGTAGCGTTCTTCATCAGTTTTGAGTGATGACAGAAACTGAACCTTTTTGAAAAAAAAAAATGATAGTTGCCGATTGATACTGAATGCCTTTGTATGGAACACAGTATTAAACACATTAATTGGCATTCTTTGTCCCTTTTTGTCCATAGTAATTTTGCACCGCCGGGTGTCAGTCGTGTGTTTTGCGTCACGTGTTTCAGTCTCTGCCCGGCCTGATGCATATTTTCGTGTGCCACACTGGACTGTTGTGACAGCTTTGGCGTAGGTTCTTTTTCGGGATCTAAAGTTCTTCAACCCCTTCAATGCCGAGGGAAAACTGAAGAACCACCCGTCTGCAAGAGGCATAGATCCTCATGAGGCCCCGCGGTCGCGGGGGCTCGAGAGGATCTATGCCTGTTGCTGACACCAGTTTGTATTCACGTTCCTTTGACGGTTGTGGCTTTTGGTCGTTAAATAAACAAAGAGTTCAGAAATAAAATTCCCGTTCATTGGCAGGGAAGGAGTCAATAGCCAACACGAGTGTAGAGTCACAGACGTGATGTGATTGTGAAAGTAGTGATTGTGAATGCCAAACAACATAGCAAAAACACACATCGTTGATCCGCCCAGCCAGTTAGAGCTGTTTCGTTTTGCCGACAGCTGAATTGTTTAATGACTGACGAGCAAAATAAATGCGATATTTCTGGAATCATCGGAAACACTTCAGTGCCGGTTTTCCGATGATTCCAAAAATGTCGCATTTCTTTTGCAAGTCAGTATATTCGGCGGGCTTGTGCGCAGTTATGTGTGCTGGTCTGTCATCGTGATTTTAGACTTACAGCTTTGAGACGGAAGGTCCAGATTCACAGATCAGTACACATACACACAATCTTTCACGTGCGTAACTTGAACTTTAGGCCTAAGTACTTGAAGTTTATTAAGCCTTTGGCTGTCGCCGTAGCGCTTTTTGTCGCAATGATTCCTGCAGGAATAGCAACACCCTGACATCCCCCTGACATCCTGCAGGAATCATCGCGACCAAAAAGCGCTGCTGACAGCAAAAGGGTTAGTCTAGTCCAGCCACCCCCGAAAATGTGTACGAAAAGAACTATTCCATATGAATAGAGCATGAAGGTTGTCGCCCCAGTCACTGTCCTATCGCGACCTCTTCTAATCCCCCCCCCCTCAACACCCTCTCCCCCCCCCCCTTCGCCCCAACCCTCTCTCTCTCTATCTCCCCCCTCCCCCCCCTCCTCCCCTCCCCCCTCCTCCCCTCCCCCCCCCCCCCCACACACACTTTGTTCGAAACATTCTGTCCGTCGCCACACCAAACACTTCAAACCATTGAAGCATGGAGAGACAACGTACGTTAGAACTAAGCCGTGGAATTAAGTGTCAAAGTACTCTGGTTACGGTCACTTGTGCGTGTCATAACCGATGACGCGGATTCATGACCCTTCATTATCACATTTTAGGCCGGAGCCGGCTATATAAACGGTCGAAACTCCTGTCCCCGCGCGAAATCAGCAAAAGCTGGAAGTCCCGATCCCTTTCTAAAATAGCATAGCATAGCATGTCCCCGCGCCTCAGTATTTCGAGGCTGATATGGATCTGGATTGAAGACCAGTGTTGTAGCGTGGAAGAGGGCATGGCAAACGGCAACAGCAAGAAGGCTTATGAAACGCTAAGGACCCTCACCAAGACTCAACAGCGAACAGCCACAGTCATCGAAGACAGCAGCTGCCAACTCCTTACGGAAAACACTGCTGTACTAAACAGATGGACTGAGTACTGCCGAGACTTGTATAACTACAAGGCTGAGCCAGACACCAGCATCCTCCAAAACAACCAGGCTGGGGCCAGGAAGGCTGAAGACCTGCCAGTGTTAGCTGAAGAGGTGGAAGCAGCCGTACGCGGCCTGAAGGGAGGAAAGTCTCCAGGTGTAGACAACGTACCTGCTGAACTGTTGAAACATGGAGGAGAAGTAACAACGAAGGTCCTCACTACACTCTGTCAAAAGATCTGGGAGCAAAAGAAATGGCCAGTAGAATGGACACAGTCTCTAGTGATCCCGCTCCCCAAGAAAGGAAACCTGAAACAGTGCCAGAACTACAGAACTATCAGTCTGATAAGTCACCCTAGCAAAGTAATGCTTAGAATCATTCTCAACCGCCTCAAAACTTTCGCCGAGGAACTGCTGGCAGAAGAACAGGCTGGCTTCAGAGTTGGAAGAAGCACTGTAGAGCAGATTTTCAACTGCCGCGTCCTGATCGAGAAACATCTGCAGCATCAGCGCGAACTCTACCACAACTTCATTGATTTCAGGAAAGCATTTGATCGCGTCTGGCACGACGGACTCTGGCAAGTCATGAGATCGTTCAACATAGAGGAGGGACTGATCCAAATGATAGAAGCGCTTTACAAGAACGCCTGCAGCGCGGTTCTACTTAACAATCAGTCAGGCGAGTTCTTCAGGACGACGATCGGTGTCCGTCAAGGATGCCTGCTCTCTCCTGTCCTTTTCAACATATTCCTGGAGAAGATCATGCAGGAAACCCTCCACGACCACCATACTTCAATCTCTATTGGTGGCAGATCCCTGTGCAATCTTCGATTCGCAGACGACATTGACCTCATGGCAGGCAGCAATAGTGAGCTCCAAAACCTGACAGACAAACTTTCAACTAGCGCAGGGTCTTATGGCATGGAGAACAGTACGGATAAAAGCAAAGTGATGATCAACACCACAAGCAACAGCAGCAGCAACATTCACATGAACGGCCAGAAGCTAGAAGAGGTCAATAGCTTCAAGTACTTGGGAGCCACCCTGTCCAAAGACGGTAGTTGCATAGCAGAGATCCGTATCAGGATAGGTACAGCAACATCCGCAATGGCCAGGCTGGACAGGATATGGCGAAGTAACTCCATCAGCTTCACCATCAAGTACAGGCTTTACAAGTCCCTCGTAGAGTCTATTCTACTCTACGGCTGTGAGACTTGGACACTGCTTGCAGACTCAGAAAAGAAAATCCAGGCCTTTGAGAACAAGTGCCTGAGGAAGTTGCTCCGCATCTCGTACCGCGAGCACAAGACCAACGAATATGTACGGAGCATCGTCACTTCCCTGGTGGGCCCACATGAACCCCTTCTGGCAACCGTGAAACGGCGCAAGCTTGCTTGGTTTGGCCACGTGACCCGACACAACACCTTGTCCAAGACTATCCTCCAAGGCACTCTCGAAGGAAGTCGTCGGCGAGGTCGTCAGAGAAAGAGTTGGGTCGCAAACATAAAAGAATGGACCGAACTCGAGATGCCAGACTTGCTTGCCACCGCCCAAAAATAGAACTCAGTGGAGAGCACTGTCTGTTGCTGCTGCCTTTCAGTCCCCCCAACGCCCAGTTCGGACAAGGGACTGATGATGATGATGATGGATCTGTGTTTGGTGGTCGTATAGCATGTGATCGTCCAGTTAACCCCATCGCTGCCCTGCACGGGACAATCGCCCATTCAGTGCCGGAACTGAACCTCGTCTGCGTGATGAATACGCATATGAACGAGGCCAGCAAAAGGCATAGATCCTCGTGCGCACCCGGGACCGCGGGGGCTCATGAGGATCAATGCCTCTTACATTTGGGTGTCGCGCGTAGTTCAGCGCGGCGCTCCGGAAGTCAAGGGGTTAAACTGGTCGGCAAAGTATGTTGCGGTGGCAAAGCACCTTCAAAAGCATTGCCATACTTTGTGAATTATTGGACTATGCGTAAACAGCGCGAGAGACCACCCCCCATTCCCCCGCTCCCTTCCCCCCCCCCCCCCCCCCATTCACAAACCCAGCGCGGTGACTACAACATCCGCACGCTGAAACCTCCCTGCCCTTCTCCTTTTGAAAGACACAGACATAATCTCAATGACAAAGTTCAAGTCATATAGAGGCATTACTGGAGTCATTATTAGCAAGAGGCATAGATCATCATGAGCCCCTGTAGGGGCTCATGAGGATCTATGCCTCTTGCAAGCCGGGAGAGAGAGCCTTTCCGCTGAACTGACTAAACCGGCAGGTTGGGCGTTCAGTTTTTACGCGCGCTCTTTCGTTCGTTTTCACTCAGTCTCTCTCTCTCTCTCTCTCTCTCTCTCTCTCTCTCTCTCTCTCTCTCCAGTTCTCTCTCAGTTCAGTGTGTGCTGTGTCGTTCGTACAAGGAGAGGCCGTGGTCCGCTATACACCACATCGGCACATGCTCTGAGTGTTCTCTTAGTGCCTTATCGACACCCGCCAAAAGCATTGTTGACGGCGCCGCGTTTAGTTTTGATTATGCCGCCAACGGGTGAGGCTAACAAAGTCAAGCCCTAGGAAATTTCAGTGTAACCTTAATCTCGTCAGTGTGCCAAGGATTTTAGTCTCTGTGATTGTGTTGGTATGTAGTCAGTGGCTGTAGTTTGCGGCTGTGTTTAAAAACAACAACAACAACAACAACAAAAAGCAACAACAATGTAGTGTAGTTTCCGTCTGTTCATTAACAAATTCAGTTGTGTCAGTGCGAGTCAGTAATTCATGAAACCAGTTACGGCTTTACGAGCACACAATTAATTTACACTCAGTCGAGACGCGCTGCATGCACTGAGACTCCGAGCGGCCGGCAAAACTGAAGCCGCTGCCTTATCGGCGTATGCAGCATCAGCAATATAGTATCTCAGTCAAATGCGTTAACCCTTTGGCTGTCGGTAGCGAGTTTGGTCGAGGTGATTCCTACAGGACAAAACCGCTACGGACATGATGACGTTAATGAATGATGACCACGTAGGCCTGTTGCCGGTGGTTCAATTCAGGAAAATAGTGTGGTTTGCGTCGCCTCAGGTTGTCACGGAAACCAATGTTGCTATGCGGAACATTTATGACGATTTCTCAGCGCACGAAAAGTTATCATATTTCAGTCAGCTGTTTGTCAAAATCGATTCGGAATTTGTTTTCATCGCTTGCGGTAGATAGTGAAAATATGTGTTTTTTCCGATGATTTCCGGCCAGTGGAACTTTCACTGATATCTTGTGGAAAGTTTCTGCCTAGTGGCAATAGTTCCTCAGTGTTTCCGGACTCAAGATCATTAGTGGTTTTCTGTGCTGATTGTGATAGTAAATGGTGTGTCTTTGTGGAAAATTAGCTATACTTAGTATCATTATATTCTCGTGCGTGTGCTTTTCTGCTGCCTGTGTAAATGCTGACAGAAAATATGGATGTATCAGTTTTTTCAGGATTTCCCAGGCGTCATATCAGTACGCTGGATATTTTTGACCTGCAGGCTCTGTTTCGTGTGTGGAATAAGGAAGCTTTTGTCGGTCTTCATCAACAACGGATGCAGGGGTTATCACCCTTATCTAGTGTGAAAGGATCCTCCAACACTTACGGAGTATATTTGTGTCGGTGAATCGTCGGTGAATAAGTCCTACAACCATCCCTTTCCTTTTGCAAGAAGCGTAGATTGACAGAGTCCCTGCAGTCGCAGGGACTCATGAGAATCTGTGCCTCTTTCTTGCAAGGACTGATTACATATACATTCTTAGTTGGAGGTAAATACCCGGGGGTTTCTGTCTATGACTGTGACAGTAAGAGCATCGTGACACTGTGCGGGATTTTGTTTTCTGCTTTTGGATCCAGACCGGTAAATATTCAAGATTTGTTATAATTCTATTTCCATGTGTCAGAGACTATAATTTAGGGGGTGCATTACATTGATGTCTTATCTAGTCATTGATCAAGTTGACATGTTCACTTCAAAAATGAGCTTAAGGGACATGCTAGATCCTCCAGAGCGGTACTGAATATTCAGGTTTTGTTATAAATATATTTTTCATGTGTCCAGACTGAGGACTCCAGACAGACAACCTATTTTAGGGTATATTGATGGCTTGTCTGGCCATTGATTGCAATGTTGACTGCAGAACTGTGCGTGGGCCGGAAACTCTAAGTCTGTCGAGACTCAAACTCGTAGTTGGCTGGATCATGGACATTTCCGTCATGTGTATGCTGATCTGTGGCTTTGGACATTACGGCGTGCAGCCGTAAGGTGCAAGCTTAGTCCTGCGCCAGCCACTCAGTATAGCGGAGCACCTTGCTTAGTGGCTGACGCAGGACCCTTGGCTAAAGCTCACTCATTCAGCCGACCTCAGGACACACTATGAGCTTTCAAGATGAATTCATTACTTCTTATCATGCAGCTGCGCGGATACTTTCTTAAGAAATATTGCCGATCAGTAACTTGTTTTACGTGCCCGGCGAGCATTCCTAGTCGGTCAAGTGGAGACCTAATGGCTTGTAGAACTTTGAAGTCAGGTTTTGGGTTGGCACCCGGCCGCGGTCACACGTTCATTTGGCACTCGGCACTGCGGCAGGTTAGTTTTTGTCAGCAGGGTGATTCATCACATACTGAAGTTGTGAGAGGGGCACTCAGTGAACGGCATCAGGTTGTTTGTTGTCGGTGTCGATGAGTAGTCAATCCCCAAGTGTTCTGCAGCTATGCCTCTGACTGAATCATTGCTAATGGAGGCTTTTACTGATCCTAGTATGATCTATCGCCGGATTCAGTTGTTGTCGTTGTTTCGGCTGATTCATGACGACCGTGTCTCGCCACACAGCGGAGACAGGTTTGTTAGTAACCCATTTAATTCTGAGAATGATTTTGTTTAGATTTGTGAGTTGTCCTAATTACAGTTCAGGAAAAAGATTGTCCTTGATAGTTCAAGGGTGGTGCCAGGACAGCTTGGCGCTGACAGTCGCCAAGTTGTCCTGGCACCAGCCTTGAACTATCATGGTCAAATTTATCTCATGTTAGGGTTATCAGGATTTGGTTAGCAGGTTTACGGTGATAATGATAACTAATCGATGTTCAACCGTTTTGCTTTCTTTCAAAAACAAATAACTCTTACTGCCGACTACAGACTGCGCTGAGATGACTGACCCGCAATGACTACAACAAAACCTGTCTTGCAAGAAAAATATGGATAGGTGTTCCCTCAAAAGAAGTCGTTTACGGCAAAAAGTGTCCCGTGTCATTAAAGACCACCATTTAGGAGGCTGAATAATCACCTAAATGATGGTCTTTAGTGACAGGTGGTCTCTCCTTACGGCGGTCGCTCAGAACAGGTTTTGCTGTACAATAGTCATGACAGGTCAAGGATACGGCAATTCCAGATTAACTTGGCGCCTCAGCGTACTTATACATTGAAGCGAAAGGTCCTCGGGCCGACGTCAGCTGCAGTTGGCCCCGCGCACGGCTGTGCGCGGGGCCAACTGCGGCCGACGTCGGCCCAAGGACCTTTTGTTCACCGGGCGGGACTGAAATAAAACTGTTACAGGTGTTGAGATGCCACTGATTTTATAGCTGGATGTTTGCCGAAGCGGGTGTTCACTAAAGAGCACCCACACGCACTCTACGCGGCCCGATGCCGCAGGTTGAACAACAGGTAGCAAAACAGGCGCGACCAGCATTGAGCCAACTGACCAGATCATGACCTCAGTACACTGGGGCCTACAGTGTAACGCGCCGCCAAAGTTCAGGCGTTCCGCGGCGGCTTCTCAGTCTGCAATTACTGAAGTTGAGCCAAACGGAACAGGGAAGCCTAGGAAGAGGCGGAAAATGAGTGCCGATTAAGCGGCATGCCAGCTGTAATGGCGCATGCACTGCAGTACTGACAGTACCGAGTCATAAGGGAGTTACGCCGGCGTCAGTGATTCACACTTCCGTCGGCCTGAAAATAGTAGCAGTCGCATTAGTGCCGACACCGTGAACCAGAAACAGGAACTAAATTAGATATTAATTCCAATCAATTGGCCACATACGTTTTTGAAGTATTTCTTTTCAGTCGACGCGTTTTTGTAATTTTATCGCATTGACAGGAAATGGTATATGTTAGTTTAATCTATCGCGAGGGCAATATCGCCGCCAGCCACATGCTTGATGTGGGAATTCCCTTTCATTTTAGCTAGGTGATTGCTCTTTGCCACATGCCTTTTGCTTCTGGCTTTTGTATGCATACTTTAGTTGGGTGTGATGAAAACTGAAGAAAAAAAAAATCATTCATCCCTGAAAGTCTGCAATAGGAAATGAGTTGACCATGACAGTCCAATGGCAGTGCCTGATTAGCATGGCGCCTTACCAGGCGCCAAATCTAATCAGGCACTACCCTTGAACTGTCATGGTCAAATCGCTATCGGGCCGTGAGTGGCCTAATTAATAGCCATCGCAGTCTTCTCAGCGTTAACGCATCATCACCATTCTGAGAAGGAAATTGCCAATTATATCCTGTGTCCTCTACGTCTCAGCTCTGCCGGAGACATGCAGATCGACCATGATAGTTCGGCAAGGGCGGTGTCGGAATAGTTTGGCGTTTACACTGAGATGCCAAGCTATTCCGACACCACCCTTGAACTATCATGGTCGACCCACATCCTGCCATCAGTCGCAGCTTGCCAGGACTTTATGGCAAAATCTCCGAGTAGACTAACCGTCGGTTAGCAGTCTGATCGGTTAAAACTGATCGGTAAAGGTCAGACTGAGGATGTTTCCCGGAGATGTGTGTTTGTCCGTGACTATGAACCTTAATTGTGAGACCGTAAGGTCCAAAATAACAGACCAGCGCCCCACTTGGGCAACGGCCTTCCGACTGACTGCTCCCGGCCACCGGGAGGTGAAGTTAGACTGAATGGGTTGGAGAGCCGGCGAGGAGCCAGCCGCATCAAGCCGGGAATTCCCCTCCCATTTTAGCATCGATTCTTTAGTGTCAAGGCACATCGACACCTCTCGATTCTGGCTAATGTCTGTACTCATAGAGCTGACGTAGGGTACTTAGTCTTTATTTAGAGTTACTTCCAGAAGTCTTCACTGGTGTTTTAGTTCTTTGTGTTAGAGCCCCGGTGGTTGGCAGTTGGTGTGTGGCCGCATGTACTTTGTCAGAAAATGATTCATGGTAGTGTTTTTGTAGTTTGTCTGCCGGAGTATTTTGTCTTGGACAAAGAGTCACGAACAGTCCTAGTCTTTATCCCCGCACACTGGTTGTCTCCCTCGATTCGCTACCGGTGATAGTGGTAGCGAATTGAGGAGACAGCCAGTGAGTCTTCAGACTGTGACGCGGTTCCGCAGGCCGCTGCAGAATTAGAGCTCTGTGCCTCTTGTACCACAGCCGGGATCACTTTTGAGTTTCTGGCAGCGAATCTGCGATGGCTTCATAGGCATGCACAGTGAGGCATTGCTTAGTCTTAGTCGCCAACAGGCAAGGGGTTAAGAACCGTCTTACTTCTTCCACTATACAACAGCAGTAGGTGGTTCTAGAGGAACACACCAGGAACGCGAAAACTATACCGAGTGTCACCGTTCTATAGATTAACTCATTTAGCTCTGACACACCACAACAAGATAGGATTAATTCGACCCTGAGAGTGCAAGGGTGGTGCCAGAATAGCTATTCTAGCACCAACCTTGAACTATCATGGTCGATCTGTCGCCGGAATACAAAGTCTTCTGAGGACAACTCCAACATTTGGTGATTCCGACCTTGGGTCACAATAGGTTAAAGAAAAGTATGTGATAGCTTCAGTGGGTGCTAAAAATAATAATAATAATAATAATGTATATTTTTAAGGGAGACAAAAATAAACAACAAAGGAAGAAACACGCTTTGAAAAACCGAGCACAAAGAGCTTTGTGCTCGTCCTTTCAAAGCGTGCTTCTTTATTTGTTGATTATTTCTTATCGTTTTACGCGTTTAGCAGCAAAACGTTTTGGTCTGGTTTTCAGCGGATGTTGATGAAAAGCGTTTCTAATGTTTCTGCGTCACCAACAAAATCAGGTGCTTTTTTTCGTTTATATACTGGACGTAGCGTAGCAGTATGACTGGACACGTGTGTGCAAGCAGATGATGTAGCAAGCCGAGATGCATAGCTGTGTAGTTTGAGTGAACTTCCTTTATAGTGTACTGCTTTTAACGAACTCATCAATCCTGGATTCCGTGTGTGAAAAAAACATCTCGAGGAATTAAACTACTATAAGACGTATTTATTTGAAGACAACATAAGGGATTACTATATAATTTAGCACCGTTGCCAGGCGAAAAAGCTTCTGGTGAGGCATTGTTTCTGAAAGTATTTCCGGTGAAACATTCTGTGGACCGACTTGAGGTGTACTACATTTCGGTAGCGACGAAACAACTTTCGGTTGAACAACTAACGGATTACGAGAACAACAGACACTAGGACAGCTGAGCCACCAGCCTGCACAACCTGTCGACTTTATCTTTTGAGACGGAGGAATCCCGCGGAGGAGACATCTATCTTTGAGTCCGACAGTGGTTTACCATTCCAAGGAGAAAGGCCGAGTGGGCGCCTGGACGTCTTGTGGAGGACTCCAGCATCATTAAAACTTTGTCGTGAAAGATAACGAACGGGAAACGAAAATCGACACCTCACTTCTTCTGCCCAGAATCAACAACTCACTTATTTATCAGTTTGGACAACGACATTCTTTCCGTAGCGAAACAGCGTCATTCGTCAATGCGGAGGTCATTCTTCGGTGAGCATCACGTCATTCTTTAGTGAGCACAACCTCGGTCTTCAATGAGGACAACGTCATTTTTCAGTGACGACGACATCACTCATCAGCGTGGATAAAGCCATTGCTTAGTGTGGAGCACGCCATTCGTCAGTGTGGTTAACGTCATTCGTCAGTGCGGGCGTTATTGTTCAGTGTGGATAGCTTTTTTTCTTTAGTGCCGGGAAGGTTACTGTTCAGCCGTGTGAAGCACGTCATTCATCAGTGTGCACAACCTTTTTCATTAGTGTGCGCAACGCCATTCCTGAGCGCGCACAACGTCATTGAAATTTCGACATTCCTGACATCGAAAAGATCGGATTTCTTGGGAGAAGGATTTAGCTGATCACCATGTCGGCCGGCCGAGTGCCTGAGCGCCCAGTGCAGGCCTTTGCGGCCAGCCTCAGGCCGATTAACTTGACCAGTGCCCAGGCCACCCCTCCTGTCTTTTCTTACTTCGTCACCGACTATAGTTCCCCGAACATCAACGGAAAGGTGAGTGTGCAAAAAAAAAAAGTGTTGACCCGATAGAAAAAAGGTCCGTTGGCCGGCGTCAGCTCGCTGTTGGCCCGCGCACTACCGTGCGCGGGCCAACAGCGAGCTGAGGCCGGCCAGAGGACCTTTTGTTCCCTTGACATACGTATGATACAAACACAATTTACACAGTACGATCATACCATATATTTGCTGGTTTGTGGTTTTCACAGACCGACAATCATATCATTTTGTTGATAAGCATGTGCATGCATGCTATTACCTAATACCTGTCAGTTTATACTTAAATGCACTTAACCCCTTGGGTGTCGGTAGCGAGTTTAGCCGAGGTGATTCCTGCATTAAGCCTAATTAAGACCCGGGCCTCCATTATATAGTTATTGACTGACCTTTTCAGGCGACTGAAAGTCATTCATACAGAATTACACAAAGATTTCTTTCATAACCGCCATTGTTTCCTTGTCTTGTACAATGGATAAGGAAGTTGACATCAAGAGCAATACTTAGGACACTTTTCCTTCTCTGACGTTCGATTTTAGCTGTTCCGTTAAATGAAGCATTCGAAGCTGACGGGAAACGAGAAATATTTGCCGTTATTTTCATTTGCATAGACATAGCATAACATTGAGACATGTGTGCAAGCTTAGCAGATGTCAAGTTGTAACAAGTCATGTAGGCTTACGTGTGTACTTTGAGTTAATCTCTTGTATAGTACACTGCTTTTAACAAACAAAATAATACCCGAAAGGCAACAGAGTCCCTTTTGTTTGAAACGTTCCCCTTTCACCTTTGACTCATATTATTGTGTTTATTGAAGTAATGAACAGATATTGAAAAACATTCTTTAAATTTAAGTTGCAATACTTGAACAATAGTCCAGTGTAAGGTCTCCTATAACAGAACACATTGCCTCCTTAGGGTTTAACTTCCTGTGTTACATACATGAAGTGTGCAGCAGTCAGCTGTAATACAAAACTAGTTAATCTTCTGGTGCAATACAAGATTAGTTAATCTGCTATTGTATCCTACATCTTGCGGTCGTGAGTCTAGCCAGTGTGACTGTGTGTAATCAGACACAGTAAACTCCTTTCACTGCTGCAGTTCCCATTACAGATAAATCTGTCAGGCGCTAAGTAGAACACATCTCAAGACAAATTGATAATGACAGCTCAAGGAAAGTGCCTCATTAGCTTGACGAATGAACCATTAACCCATTCAGCCCTGACGCACTACAGCGGGAGATGGGTCGACCGTGATAATTCAAAGGTAGTGCCAGATTAGCTTGGCGCCTGTCGGCGCCAAGCTAATCTGGCACTGCCCTTGAATTATCACGGTCGATCCATCTCCTGCAACTGGTGCATAGTCATCAGATGACGCCTCCAAAATTTGGGAAATACGGCCGTCGGGCTGAATGAGTTGGCCATGTTCGCTCAAGACTGAAAATCCCAGCCAAGAAAGAAACACGTTGTGTTGTAATTGACTTTTCTAATCTGTTTCTTTCTTCGTGGGATGTTCTTTGCATTTTACTGACGCGCTTGGCAATTGTCCTTTTGGTCTACATCTCAAGGATCCTGTAAAGACGACAAGCTAGTCAGGCAATACCCTTGCGCGGTCATGGTCGATTCACTACCAGCAGGTGACCTCGGCTTTGAAGCAAAGGCGTTTTTTCAGTGCGCACTTTTTAACCCTTTGGCTGTCGGTAGCGCTTTTTGTCGCGATGATTCATGTAGGAATCATCGCGACAAAAAAAAAAAAAAAAAAAAAAAAAAATAGTGCTTCCGACACTGAGCCAAAGGTTAAAGTGCCTAGCCCTGTTCACAAGAAAACGCTTGTCAGTGAAAATGCTTTGTTTCCACATCAATATAACAAGTGGGGTGTTCAGCTCCCCTTCTTAACCCCTTGACTGTTGCTGACGATACCGTTCGGGGGCCGGAAAAGACGCGTAGTAGAACGCGTCTTTTCGGGCGAGCGGTATCGTCAGCCACTAACCTTCAGGCGCCCCAGTTTGCTACATCCTGTAATTAAATTAACACCTTCGCCTTTCCTACATCCATCACCATAATTACAATACACATTATTTTGTCCTTGTTGTTTTTGTTGTCGTAAGGTAGGCATGGGGTCAGTGGCATGAGCGAGCTTAGTCCTGCACCAGCCACTAAGCAAGGTGCGCCGCTATAGCGGCGCACCTTGCTTTGTGGCTGGTGCAGGGCTAAGCTCGGTCATGCAACTGGCCCATGGTTCTTTACTGTTAGATGCCCTGTCGTACATTTCCATTTCTTCATGCATTTCATTCACTCATGCTTTGATTTACTGAGCTTTATTTTCGTTTCTTGTTTGTTTTCTCGTGGGTTTTGCTTTGTGAGTTTCAACGAGTGTCAAAACAGACATCGCCATGTGTTGCAAACGTGCGGGTATTATCTGGTTCTATAGATAAGGGCACACAAGCCTACACGCACGAACACTGAGTCATACACACACACACACACACACACACACACACACACACACACACACACACACACACACACACACCGCCACACACCACACACACACACACACACACACACACACACACACACACACACACACACGCACGCACGCACGCACGCACGCACACGCACACACACACACACACACGCACACGCACACACACACACACAACAACAACACCAACAACAACACAGAGGAGCTGGGTGGTTCGGTAGTATAGCGTACGACTCTCGTTTAAAAGGTACCGGATTCGAATCGAGCTGGGGTCTGTTCAGACTCTGTTTCACAGTGGCGATGCCGCGTCTTTCAAATCACCTTCGTAGTGGACAAAAAACGTTAAGCCCTAAATGTTTAACACACACACACACACACACACACACGCACACACACACACACACACACACACACACACACACACACACACACACACACACACGCACACACGGGTTATGACAGCAAACGGCCATACGATATATACAGGATACCAAGATCGTATCGGAAGGATGTCGCAAAAGTTCCAGGCCTATTACAGACTAACCAGTATTATATATCACACATACCGGTTGTCTCCCATAATTCGCTGCCGCTGAACAGCGGCAGCGATGAAGTGGAGGCAACCAGTGTTAGTACCACCACCACCCCTCATCACCGTGCGATCAATGAACTTGACAATCAAGTCACTGACCCCCCCAGGCGATGGTTTCCGGACTCGGTGAGATGTCAGGCCCGCCGAGGACGGCGGTCGTCTACTTCAGTATGTCTCTCACTACTACTGAGCGGATCATCGTAAGATCGACCATTCATAATCATAGCTGAAGGGTAGTTGTAGAAAGTGTCTGATCTGTTTGGAACCGAGTGGTGTGCAGTCTCTGTCTCGCACTACTCCCGGGGGAGATGCGTTCACCATGATAGCTTAGTGCAGCGGCTATTTAGAATCTAGTAATTGACAATACCCTCAAACCGCCCTCTCAGCAATTTTTTTTTCCCGGACTTACGTGCAGTTTGGCACCGAGCGGTCTGCTGTCAGTTGTTTCTCGCATTTACAGTAACGACAGCGGACAGATGGAACTCCCATGACAGCCCTTAGCCCTTAACCCTTTGGCTGTCGGTAGCGCTTTCTGTCCGACGAGGTGATTCCTGCAGGAATAACAACACCCTGACATCCTGCCGGAATAACAACACCCTGACATCCTGCCGGAATAACAACACCCTGACATCCTGCCGGAATAACAACACCCTGACATCCTGCAGGAATCACCTCGACAGAAAGCGCTACCGACAGCCAAAGGTTTAAAGGGACGCGACTCTCGACCCATCATAGTGTCTCCCCCTGTTGTTTTGGGGATATAGAACAGATGCCAATACGATAGTATGCGCTTGGTTTACGAGCTGTCTAAAAAATGGAACACAGGGCTGTGAGCGTGGCTGCAATCTGCACCCTGAAAGTGAATTATCCGAACTGCTGACGCCACTTTCGGTTAACGATAATTGAGAGAGAGAAAAAGATAAAACCGTTATCAAACGGAGAGTGGCATCGCCATTATCCTTATCTCTCGCTCTCCTTGAGCGGTCCAGTGGGACCTTGGAGGCTCGTTATCCCTTATTGTCTTGATCGTGCGAAGTTATCTCTCTTCTTTTTGGGTGCCGTCCTCTGTCTCTCTGTGTCAAGGCAAAAGGTCTCCTAAGCAGTGAGATATATAGTCCCTTTCATGTTCAAGTGGCATAGATTTTCATGTGCCCCTGCATTGCAGGGTCTCATGAGAATCTATGCCTTGCTGACCCAAACTTACTCCATTCGTCCTTCTGTTTGTTTGAGTTTTTTTGTGGGTTTTTTTTTGGTGGGGGGTGGGGGGTGGGGTGGGGGGATGGGTGGGGGTGGGGGGAGAGGGAGGTGGGTATTTCAATATTGACTTTTCTAAGCACCTCAGACACTAAACAGTCAGTGCGACTTCTCTCAAGCGGAGCATGAAAAATGTCGCGGCCGATCTCAGTCTGTCGCATAGAGACGTATAGTTTCTCACGAGCCCTCGAAGCCTGCAGGGGTTGATTGTATCTATGCCTCATGCAGACCGAACGGGTAGAAGGGGGGGACTAAACACTAGCATAGGTCAACCCGTGATAGAGGCATCAGACATTCATGGGCCCAGCTCATGCAATATTGAGGTCTGCTCGCTCGAGACACAGCGAAGCCGACTGCGGCAAATTTGTCCTTTTTCCCCCAAGTATGTCGTTATCTCGGACGATCGCTACTTGAGGCGGATTAGATGTGTGAATTATTGCTACACTTCTTCTTTTCTCTTCCAACGCTACTTGCGAGAGATGGATCGACTGTGGTAGCCTCGCGTCTGATTCGTGTGACGGTTTTACGACCGTGGTAGCTCAAGGGTAGGGCTTGATTAGCTTGGCGCCTCAGGCGCCAAGCTAATCAAGCACTACCCTTGAGCTACCACGGTCGTTTCATGAACACCGGCCACGCAAGCAGGCGGTAAATTTGAGAGCAATATGATGACGCGATCTGCTCCATGGCAAGTTTTCACGGATTGTTAAAATTCGCCGATATGACGGAGAATAAAGTTGTCTTGCCTCAACTAAGACTTTTCTACCCTTCTTTTCGCAATCCATGCGGTGAGTAGGCACACGTACCAAATGGTTTCCGCTTCCTGTTTAGCCGTAGCGGAAGGAACTCTCCAGTGTACAAAGGAGGAGAAGAGCAGAAAAGTCTTTCATTTTACGACTGACATTCAGACATCATAACTTTACTCATTCTACCCCAACACCGAAATCCCCAAGTGTTGCCGTTGTCCTCCAAAGACTGCTTTCCAGTGCAGGACACAGATCGACCATGATAGTTCAAGGGCGATGCCAGAATAGCTTGGCGCCCATAGGCGCCAAGCTATTCTGGCATCACCCTTGAACTATGATGGTCGATCCATATCTTGCTGTGGTGTGTCTGGGGTAGAATGAGTTAAGTCATCCCTTTTGTCCAGCATTATTGTAATACATTCTAAGAACATCTATAAAGGAGATCTTGTAAAACTATTATCCCTTTACTGCGGCCTGGAGTGGGTCGCTTTAACACGTCTAAGCGCTTAACCCATTCACTGTCGAGAAAAAGAGCACACAATCCATCAGCAAGAGACATAGATCCTCATGCGCCCCCGCGACTGCGGGGGCCCATGAGGATCTATGCCTCTTGCCGAGACCCATTTGCGTTCATGTTTCTTGGGCGGTGTTGGCTTTTTGGTCGTTGAATGAACGTAAACCTGACTTCAGCAACAAAAATGTACGTAGAGTGACAGGGAAGGGTTTAAGATACTAGGACTTTACTTGTATAATTTATAAATATATAATAGCAGGCATGTGGGTCACGCTTTGAAGATCTTGAAAGACAAGGCAGTTCGTCTTCCTCCATTCACACTGTCACAATCTGTGATTGTTTGATAGGCCAGTGACCGATTGTGAGTTATTGTACGCAGAGCGTTCATCTGTCATGATCTGTGGCTGGGTTTACTGTCATAGTTTTCCTGTTTCCGTCCGACGTCAGGAAATATAACGTATTCTGTCCCAGTTAGCGTGTGTACCTCATCCGAGACGGGCCGCACGCGGGGTACGCGGCGCCGCCGCGCCGCGTCCGGTTACAGCACGTATCGAATGTGTTAACGTCTGTAACACCCACTCCTTCCTTCCGCCGAGTAAACTGCATCTTATTCAGACCAGAATTCGGTTTTATTTGTTTAATCTGTTCAGAGAAAAATATAACACAACACAACTGCAAGAGGTATAGATCCTCATGAGCCCCCGCAGTTGCGGGGGCTCATGAGGATCTAGACCTCTTGCTGACACCACTTTGTATGCATGTTTCTGTGAAGGCCGGAGAACTTTTTTTTGTTGAATTTACAATGATTTGAATAACACAGTATGCCCCTACTGACAGTAAATGGGTTCATTAAACTTTTCATTGCCAATAGAAATAAATAATATTTTTTAACAATAAAAAGCACGTCAACCTTTCTAAGCGAGCAACACTGCTGATTAATTTGGACGGAACAAAAAAGATCGTCGTAGATTTTTATTCACCTCCGCACTCATGGGTGTTTGTTTAATGGGGATTTATGTCTCTTGCAGTTGAATAGTGTTCATGTATCCATACAGTACAGGGGTTAACACGAGACGTGCAAGCAAAATTTAATGTAGGAGACGTGCTGCATTCTGATGGGCGGCTTTATGCTGAGTATCTGGATGAGAAACGGTTCGAATGAGTTAATGCTAAACCTGACCATGAATGAATGACACGAAATACTTTTTCTTGTCTTTTCTAAATTGCATTTTCTCGTTTCTTGTCGCAGACAGGCACCAGAGTGACCTACACAGAACACCCTCGTTTTTTTGCAGATGGGTAGCAGCGCATATTTTTTAGACATTTTTAGACATTTTTAAAGACATATTTTTTGTTATTGTTGTCGTTGTTGCTTTTTTTAAAAATTATTTTTCTTTAGGATTTGCTTGCATTTGTTGAAGCCCGTTCCATTTCATCGGAAAGGCCTTTGTGAGGCTGTCTGTAGCGCTTTTAATCGCGATGATGCCTGCACGAATCATCACGATAAATACCGACAGCCGAAGTACTAGGCTTATGATATTAGCTCTGCCGTCACATGGCAAAATGCAGTGTGTCCATTGTTTGAGAAAAGCGAGATTTTCAGTGAAAAACAGTGAAAATATCGCGTTTCTAAAAAAATGGGCATACTAGTTTTTTTTTCCCGCAATAACAGCAGAGCTAATACGAAAATAAGTGGTGCGCCTTAACACATTCGAGACGCCCTGCATTCGGGTGCGCGACTTTATGCAGCGTATTCGGATACAGCGCGTCTCAAAAAATGAGTTGAATCCACGGCGAATGAATATTTAACTCCCACGGCGTGTGGAGTACGCTTTTTAATGCCCGCCGTTTCAATGTTAATGCCTTTATGGACCATATACAGCCTACATTAAATTTTGCTTGCACCGCACTGAGACGGTGCATTGCGTCTCTCGCCTGCAAGAGACATGCATTTTCATGAACTGCAGCAGGGGGAGGAAGGGGGGGGGGGTGGAGGGTCATCCGAGAACGTTCGCCTCTTGAGTCACCTTTTTTTCCTTACTGATGCCATGTCTGTCCTTGAGGCAGCAACAGCAAGCAAACTGCCACGTCTACAAGAGGCACTGCAAAACATCAAGTGCACCAGACTGGTGCTGCAGTGGATCCCTTCACACTGTGGCATCTACGGCAATGAAGAAGCTGACAGAATGGCAAAAGCGGGCGCAGAGAAAGAACAAGATGAAAATGGAGTCAGCTTCACAGAGATGAAGACCATCATTAAGTCTGTGTACAGACCACCACAACGGCCCATAGACAGTTACCATCAGCTGTCCAGACAAGAGCAGGTGACCATCTTTCGTCTGAGGACCGGGCACAACCGACTCAATTTCCACCTGCACAGACGCTTCCACCTCGTGCCATCTCCCCTGTGCCCTTGTGGAGAAGCAGAGCAGACCACAGAGCACATCCTCCAGGACTGTGGGAACCACCAGCCGCTGAGGGAGGAGATATGGCCGAAGCCCGCCACTCTACAAGAAAAACTGTACGGGCCTGTGGAGGCACTACAGAAGACCACAGATTTCATTTTGAGAGCCAAACTCCAAGTGTGACGGCGTTCGAGAAGAAGAAGAAGAAGAAGAAGAAGAAGAAGAGTCACCTTTTTGGCATTAACCCCTTAACTGCCGGGGCTAGGCGAACGCTAGACTACCCAGCAAGAGGCATAAACACTCATGAGCCCCCGCAGTCGCGGGGGCTCATGAGGTTTTATGCCTCTTGCGAAGTCCTATGTTCTTCATGTCCAATGTTGTTGCGTCTCACACGAGAGAACGCCGGTCAGTGTGCGGTCGTTTTTCAGACGCGATATTCGTGATCACTGGCAGCGAAGGGGTTAAAACTAACTCCCGTGACGGGTCCTAGTGCTGTATGTTTTCTGCGGTCTGGTGGACTGCGCCCTCTGTCTGCAGGAGTCGCACATTTTCATGAGCCCCCGGCCTGCTGCTGCTGTTCGATCATATCTGCCCCGTGGGCGGCATCATATTTGTGGTGTCTGGTGCAGCGTACACACTGTGGTCTGCCGCGCACGTAGGCATACCTGGATTTCTCACGCGCTGATCAGTCTTAGCAACGCACAGAAACCAGGCTTAAGTTTTAACCCCCTTGCTCCACCCGTGCTGTATGCACAAGGAGCCTAAATGTGCACCGGTAAAGTGTGTCCCCAGCGTTCATTATGTCGTCTGGGGCCGCTTGATGGCGTCACCCATCAGCCGAGGGAGGTAATCCCTCAGCTAACGGAGGTAATCGCGATGATTCAAACTGCAACACGAGCTGTTTTTAAAGCAATAACTGCTTTTATATTGAATCTACAGCTGTGCAATGGTACACCTTGCTTCGCTTTTCACTCTGGGATCTCATACTCAACTTGCACCATGGCTACATTTTCAAACTGAGTCATACGGACATACATGTTATATATGGTTTTAGGTGTGACTAACAATCTGAGAAGGTTTGATTCGATCTGTCTCAAATGCACAACTAACAAACAAACAAACAGAAACTCTTCTTGCTAGAATATCCCAAGACCTTCACACGCGCAACAGTTGCACGGCCTTTGGCCAGCACATACTAACAGGTACACAATTTTGGAACAGTTGCCCTCTTCTCATCAGAAACAGATAAGTTCCAAATTGTGCACTGGTTTGTATGTATGTATTGAAAAAGGGGTTTTAACTCAAAATATTCATAAGTTGTGTTGTAACTGTTTTTTTTTTTCTAAGCATTTTTCTTTCTTCGTTGGGATTTTCTCTGCATTTTACACGCTTGGCAGTCATTTTGGTCTTGATTTTGGAGGACTTGTGTGTGTGTGTGTGTGTGTGTGTGTGTGTGTGTGTGTGTGTGTGTGTGTGTGTGTGTGTGTGTGTGAGTGTGTGTGCGCATGATCAGACCGCGAATTTCACGACAGCCTAGATTTGTGTATGAGATATCCAAAGATTGCGACATAACAGTTGCTGTTTGCAACACAATTTGACGTTTGGAAGAGTTCACAAATGTACGCAACATTTTTTTCCCTCTCTTCAACATGTTGACTGCTGTAACTACGCGTCTTTTCCGCAGAACGGTATCGTTATTAACAGTGAAGGAGTGAAAGCATCCCGACAAATCGGGACGCAGCAGCTGTGTGTAACACAACAGTATGAATCAGGAAGGGTGGAGAAAACAAGCCCACACGACAACAAAAACACCCAACACAGAAGGAAAGGCGGAGTAGTGGTGGGTGAGAAACAATGACGTACAAGCACACACAGCCAATACCCAGTCAGCAAAGGACATCTCGGGCCGACATCGGCCGCAGTGGGCCCGCGCACGGTAGTGCGCGGGCCCACTGCGGCCGATGTCGGCCCGAGATATCCTCGGCTTACTAGGCAGTACGCATGACGAACTGAGAGCACTCACAACAGGATGACAAATATCACTACAGCGTTAAGTTGGTACGCAAAAGATCGTCGGGCCGACTTAAGGCCTTGCGCGAAGCGACTGCGGCCTGAGTCGGGCCGACGGTCTTTTGCTTACACTGGCAACACCAGCGTCACTTTGTATTTCTTTTCCTGTTTCCTGGTTCAGCAACCTGACGAAGTTTAGACTCAGTCTAAGAAACAAAAACATGTAAAATAGGTTTGAGGCAAGAGGCGTAGATTCTCATGAGCCCCTACGCCTGCAGGGCCCTCATGAGAATCTATGCCTCTTGTAGTTATGTCAAAGGGATTTCACACTGTGACATAATTTGTTTGCTGGGTTGGTTGCTTGGTTGTTTGAGACAAAATGTTAACACGCGGATATGACAGATCGCCAAGGGACTCACGTTTTCTTGTTAGTTAGTTAGTTGGTTCGGGTTTAACGTCCACAGCACCGAGGTGATCATGGACGGCCCTGACGGGCGGGTTATGGGGGACAGGGAAATCTATTGCCTATGGAGTACGATCTGAACACTGATCAACTCAGGCGCACTCCAACTGTGCCACTTTGATTTACCAGGACCTTTCAACGGACATGCTATTGAACAAATCCGTTTTTTTCCCCCAGGATTGTGAGTCCAGCTACCGGGGCCGGGACGGGATTCGAACCCACGACCCGGCGATTCCCTTCGCTCTCCTGCTCCGACGTTTAACCGCCTTGGACTCATGTTTTCTTGTTGATATCCGAAGTTTGTTATAAGCGAAGTGATTTACATAGCCTGCTGTGTGGACCTCTGAAAAAGTGTTGTAATGTCGGCCCTTTGTTATAATATTATCTGACCTTTTTATAAGCGAAGTAGACTGTATTTGCATTATATCTCCCGTAATGCATCGTTTCAATGATTGTGGTTTTTTTTTTTTTTTTTTTTTTTGTAGCGAACTTGCGTCATACCACGACGACATAAAATCTTTTTGCGCCGCTGCGTGGATTGGTGCATCAGGCAGAGTAAATTAACTGGAATATACACTGTCTGACATGCGTAGCATACATGTGACAAGCGCATGTTTTAAATCATGGCTGGCTGCGTGTGCTGTTTACATGTTCACCTTGAATCACACGAAGTTTCCGTGTTTAAAACGTGTAAGTGACTAACCTAAAGTCTGCCCTTGGCGTGGCTCATAATGACTCTGTGTATCTTTTCAAGTTCAAGTTTTTTTTTAAATTTTAACCCATTCAGCCCTGACGCACTACAGCAGGAGATGGGTCGTCCATGATAATCAAAGGGCAGTGCCAGGCTAATCTGGCACTGCCCTTGAATTATCATGGTCGATCCATCTCCTGAAACAGGTGCATAGTCGTTAGATGACGCCTCCACAATTTGGGAAATACGTGCGCCGGGCTGAATGAGTTAAATATTTTTTATTACAGCAGTCGTTATACATCAGGAAGTTCGCGGATACTGCACAGTACACAAGGCATTGATTCCCATTTTGACTGTCGTAAAAACGCGAACACGACCCAACTGCAAGAGGCATAGATCCTCACGAACCACCCCGCAGTAGCGGGGGCTCATGAGCATCTATGCTTCTTGCTGACACCACTTTGTAGCCATGTTCTTCGGTGTTGGGCTGTCAAAGATTTCAGAAACAAACGCTGCGATCATTGGCTTTGAAGGGGTTGCGTTGAACCCATTCTACGGCCACAACACCGAAATCCCCAAATTTTGCCGTTGTCCTCTGAAGACTGCACTCTAGTGCAGGACACAGATCGACCATGATAGTTCAAGGGTGATGCCAGAATAGCTTGGCGCCCATGGGCGCCAAGCTATTCTGGCATCACCCTTGAACTATCATGGTCGATCCTTATCTTGCTGTGGTGTGTCTGGGGTAGAATGAGTTAAGCAATGCGCAGTGACTAACCTAAAGCCTGCCCTTGGCGTGGCTCATAATGACTCTGTGTATCTATTACAGTCAAAAAGGAGAACCTGCATGCATGTAATGCGAAACATGCTCAGTGTCTAGGTTTTAGTTTCCCTGTCTCATTTCACGCGCCCTGCATCAATAGCTGCGAAAGTGTCGTATGTCGTAACGCTATACAACACTTCCGCAACTATTGATGCGGGGTATTTGTGCGCAATTTGCTAATTGCTTTGGACAGTGTGGACAGGGACACGCGCGCTATGATCAACAAGCATTCATCATCGAGTATGCATCACCGCCTGAGGACAAAACGATGTTACGATATTCTGCTATTGTGCAATGAAAACCTGACGACCTAAAGCTCACAGACATGTGAGACCAGCACCAGACATAGATCTTCATAAGCCTTCTCTCGCACACGTCGAGGCTTGTGAGGATCTATGCACCTTGCTGGTCAGTGATTCACTTTGGTTTTTCTTTAATTTACTCCAGTCTCAACAAACTCACTAGTTCAGAACTAATTATGACGCTTAGGACGAATGTCCGATGACAAAGTACACACGCTCACAAACCAGACAGGTGAGGCTAGCGCTGGCAGAATTGTACTCAAACCAAGGGGAATCACAGCGCTGGACAGACAAACAGTTAGATCCCCTGCCCTGCCCGGGCATGGGATCTAACTGTTTGTCTGTCCAGCGCTGTGATTCCCCTTGGTTTGAGTACAGTAAAGTACACACGGATGCAGATGGCGTCATAACATAGCTTAGGGAGTGGACAAGGAAAACTGCAGTGGCCTCCTCGGACTGAGGGACACATGGGTAAACTTGGACGAGCATGTGACATTGTTTTTATCGTTACGTAACACGACCAATGTCTTTAGCGCAAATCGTACCATGTGACCACGCTACAAAAACCCTTGTAGCGACAAATGGTGGACTTTTTGTAGCCCTCTTTCTGACGCGTCTTGGATGCCAGTTCTGTTCTATAAAAGACCAACAAAGAGTTCTAAAGTACAAAGTTACTTAGTGTTGTTTGAAACAACAGGCGCACTACTGGAGACGGCAACGTCATGAAAGATTTTTTAAATTACGTCATAACTCATTTATGTATATTTCTTTGACGTCAGTCATGCCAGGTGTGATCCAGGTCGGAGGATTTCTTCTTGATTTCGTTTACACCCCACCCGGGTCTGCCCTGGGGGACTTGGGTGGGGTTAGGTATTTTTTAGTTCCCAGGGTCACCCTGTTCAGCCCCACAGGGTGGGTTTTTCTCTCTATTCTGGGGCATGTGTTTCTGTCTACCCTTTGTCCATTCACCTGTATTTGCCTTTTAAAAACTCTCCCTACTGTCTGCACTGCCTGTAGCTCTTGATATTGGATGTGTGTTGCTAAATGGTCTTAGCTTTATTTAGGCCCCATGTTGTAGGTTTATTTAACGTATTTGACCGGCTGGCGACATACATTCAATTTTCTGTTTAGTTTTTTTTCACAAGCAGTGCAGGCACGTCCTGAGAAAGCCTTGTTGCTGTCGGGACGTTAAGCAATGTACAATCAATCAATCAATCCCTTTGTCCATTCACCTGTATTTGCCTTTTTAAAACTCTCCCTACTGTCTGCACTGCCTGTAGCTCTTGATATTGGATGTGTGTTGCTAAATGGTCTTAGCTTTATTTAGGCCCCATGTTGTAGGTTTATTTAATGTATTTGACCGGCTGGCGACATACATTCAATTTTCTGTTCAGTTTTTTTTTTCCACAAGCAGTGCAGGCACGTCCTGAGAAAGCCTTGTTGCTGTCGGGACGTTAAGCAATGTACAATCATTGATTTCGTTTACGAAAATATTGGAGGAATGAAACAAATACGTTTTTGGTAGCAGGGGCTTGCTGAACGGACCGTGTAGCAAATCCCTGCTATCAATAACTTATAACTTATAGTTATATTATAGGTTTTCATGGTTCTCTTTCTCTACAGTACTAAGCATAAGCTACGATTTGTGCACATTCTGCTCTGGCTGTTTACTGCATGTTGGACGCAGTTTCTGTTTTCGAAGGACACGAAGTGGTGTCAGCAAGAGGGATAGATCCTCATGAGCCCCCGCAATTGCGGGGGCTCATGAGGATCTATGCCTCTTGCAGTCGGGCGGTCACTGTTTCTCGGCACTGAGGGGAGAGATTGAGTGAGGGTAATTGATACTGGTTTGCAGCACTGCAAGCGGATCTTGTAATGATCTGATCATCATCCTACTTCACCGAGAGCTTGTCGCGCCTCATCTGCACTAAAGACTGCAGTCTTTACAGCTAGCAAGCAGGCACCGAGACTGGTCCATGTGCAAGAAACATAGGGGCTCGTCAGAATGTATGCCTTACGGAAACCAGGTAGTTCAGTCACGACCATACGCGTTTAAATAAGCAGCGTAAATACACTTCTGTGAGAATCATTACTGTTTAATCTGTGATCGTATGAAATATTTAGTTAAATATTTAATTAACCCATTCACCGCCAGTGGGTGCACACTAACGTTCGAAATCAGGACAAATTCAACTCCGAATAATCCCATCAATCCAAGGAACACGGATATGAATTGGCCCGGTCAGCAAGAGGCAGAAAACCTCATGTGCCCCAGCATCTGCGGGGGGGGGGGGGGGGGGGGGGGGGAAGGGGGGGAAGGGGGGAAGGGGGGGGGCTCATAAGGTTCTTTGCCTCTTGCAGTTGCATGGTGCTCGCATTTTCTGGCACTGAAGGGGTTAACTATCAGGGTGAGAGGCTGCAGATGCACCGACAATTGTCAAGAAGACTTGTACAGCTAATTGCCTGTGGAGTACGACCTGCACACTAACCAACTAAGGTGCTCTGTAACTGTGCCACTTTCCTGTACCGGCAGGATCTTTCGATCAGTTCCTAAAACTGCGTTTAGAATGCACTGCTCTGTGATTTTGGACCTTACGGTCTGGAGGTCGTAAGGTCCAAAATCACAGACCAGTACACGTAACAACTCTGTAGAGATACAATCACGATACCCGTTCGACTGAGTTCTAGTGAAAGTTCAAAATCATTACACACGCACTAATACATACGGTCATAATACTTAGTGTGCCTGTGCATTATAGGAAAAATCTGATTTCGAAAAGCCGTTAGGTTTGTAAGTCCACGGTCAGTGAGAATCAACATGGAGCATAGTGTTCACCCCTTAACTGTCGGGGCAAGGCGACCGCCGCTACCCATAAGCAAGAGACACAAACAGACAAGCCCCTGATGGGTTTATGTCTCTTTCTGCGGTCTTTGTTCCTGATTTTCGTCCCAGTCACATTGCCTTCTGCGCGCGAATGACGAACAGTGTGTAGTGGCTTCAGACGCGCGATTCGTGATCCATGGCAGCGAAGGGGTTAACATTGCACCTTTGTTTCTAAAGCGGAATATAGAGATTCGGAGGCTCATAGCTTCGCGTCTTAGCACGTGGATTTTTTTTTAACCCATTCAGCCCTGACGCACTACAGCAGGAGATGGGTCGACCATGATAATTCAAGGGCAGTGCCAGATTAGCTTGGCGCCTGTCGGCGCCAAGCTAATCTGGCACTGCCCTTAAATTATCATGGTCGATCCATCTCCTGCAACAAGCGCATAGTCATTAGATGACGCCTCCAAAATGTTGGAAATACGGCCGTCGGGCTGAATGAGTTGAGACGTTTCGGAGTTTTACGGTTGCTGTTGTTGGTCGGGCGTATTTGCAACACGTCAACGTCATGCGGGCGATTCGTCCAAATTGGGGAGTAGCCTTTATACGTGCTTTCATCACGAGTGGGCATATCCGTTATTTTTCTGGAGTCAGCCAATGGCAATCTTAATTATTCTGGCAAAAACAGAGCTTCCACAGTTTCACAGTTTTTAAATTTTTGAAGGGTGTCCAGTGTTGGAAAAAGATAAAATCTCTCTCTCTCTCTCTCTCTCTCTCTCTCTCTCTCTCTCTCTCTCTGTCTCTGTCTCTCTCTGTCTCTCTCTCGGCTGTCTCTCTGTCTCTCTCTCTCTCTCTCTCTCTCACTCTCTCTCTCTCTCTCTCTCTCTCTCTCTCTCTCTCTCTCTCTCACACACACACACACACACACACACACACACACACACACACACACACACACACACACACACATACACACACACACTTTTCCGGTGGAAGAACTATGATTACTTGTCCTAACTGCGAAAATAATATGATGCACGCAAGCAACGTTTATCTGTTAGTACTAACCTGTCACTCTATGATTGTCACCCTTCCGCAGTAGCTGATGTAAATCTATGCCTCTTGCAAAATGGAGAAAAAAAAATTGCCTGATCCAGATATCTGCCGTTATTTGGCAAAAGGCAGTATGTTCATTTTTGAGAGAAGCGAGATTTTCATTGTTACAAAATGAAAATCTGGCTTTTCTCAATAAATGGACGTGCTGTCTTTTGTCAAATGACGGCAGATACAGTCTGCGACGTAGTAACCTTCCGGAACGCACGCAGTTTTCAGCAAACTTGTCACTCACAATTACCAAGCCAGACATTACTTCCGACGTAGATGCATCTTTGCAGGTGTCCACTCTTACTTTGCAAAAGTGATGCCAGTCTCTGGGTTGCTATTTTTGAGAGAGAGAAACAAGTACGCTATCAACCCACTCATTTCCAGGAGACGCAGATTTGTAAATTCATTGCCAGTCATCTCCAGCCGTCAAAGAAACATGAACACGAAGCGCTTTCAGCAAGAAGCATAGATCCTCATGAGCCCCCGCGAATGCGGGGGCTCATGAGGATCTATGCTTCATGCAGTTGTATGGTGTTCTCAGCGGCGAAGGTGTTAACGAATGCCACTATCATTATTACAAGTATGCCTTGTAATTGCCTACATTACAACCGCGCATGACATTCTAGTATCAGAATGTTATTTTTATCAGTTGAGTTGGTGAATACCCGAGCAAACATTGAGAATACACCGGTAAATGATTTTTCTCTTTCAAAGCTTGAAAACAAATGTATAGGAACAAGAAAATGAACGCACGTGTTGCTAAAAATATAAAAAATAAAAATAAATATAATATTTAAAGAAGAAAAAAAAAACTCCCACCTTCCATATGTCGAACAGGTAATCACAAACCATATAATACAAAACATGAATGTAAACGACTTCCAAAGGAGTGCGTGTGTCTATGCGCCCTGCGGCAGTTTGTATGACGTTCGTGTGAATCTAGCATCAAGCCATTTGCGATATCAGATTACGTAATTGGCCATCTTACTGGGAGCGTTCGATCGACCCACAGATATAAATTGAGCTGACAGCAGGCAAGTGCCCTCATCAGCTGCGCCTGGCAACGGCAGAATCTCCTCCACGTTCGGATGGATCATATTATTTTGCTGACAGCCGTAGTACTCAGTAAGCAGAGGTCCTCGGGCCGACGTAGGTCCGAGGACCTTTTGCCTACAAGGTAGCGCACTTGCATTTGTTGGGAGCACTCATCTTGAGTATGTTGCAAGGGTAGTGCACTTATCATAATCCCTTCACTGTTTGGAGAAAAAGGTGAACGCGATCCAACTGCAAGAAACATACATCCTCATGTCGCGAGGGCTCATGAGGATCTATGTATCATGCCGAGACCAATCTGTATCGTGCTTCTGGGACGGTTGTGGCTTTGGTCGTTGAATAAACACAATTTTCAGGAAAAACGTGTCCGGTGGCAGGGAAGGGGTTAACCTTTGGCTGTCGGTGGCGATTTTTGTCGAGGTGATTCCTGTAGGAATCACCTCGATTAAAAGCGCCACCGACAGCTAAAAGGTTAGAGTTGCCTTCTGCGGGCGATGCTTTTAGTGCTAAAATTCGCCCGTAACGAAGTGTTTGTACTTCGTTATCACCTGCCTTTTTTTTTTTTTTTTTTCACGTAGGCACACGTAACAACAGTGAAGACACCGCCCTTTTGACCATCGAGGAACTCTCCTAGATGGCAAAAGGAAAAAGAGCAGAAAAGTCAAACGTTCATTTTACGACATCCAAACTTCATAATTGTCATTTCGTGCTCAATTTGAAATGAGATACTGTGAAGTAGGAACATTTTCGTGCTCAATTTGAAATGAGATACTGAGAAGTAGGAACATTTTCGTGCTCAATTTGAAATGAGATATTGTGAAGTAGGAACATTTTCGTGCTCAAATTGAAATGAGATACTGTGAAGTAGAACATTTTCGTGCTCAATTTGAAATGAGATACTGTGAAGTAGGAACATTTTCGTGCTCAATTTGAAATGAGATACTGTGAAGTAGGAACATTTTCGTGCTCAATTTGAAATGAGATACTGTGAAGTAGGAACATTTTCGTGCTCAATTTGAAATGAGATACTGTGAAGTAGGAACATTTTCGTGCTCAATTTGAAATGAGATACTGTGAAGTAGGAACATTTTCTGGTCTGGACAAGTCCGCTTTAACCCATTCAGCTCTGACGCACTACAGCAGGAGATGGCTCGACCATGATAATTCAAGGGTAGTGCCAGATTAGCTTGGCGCCTATCGGCGCCAAGCTAATCTGGCACTGCCCTTGAATTATCATGGTCGATCCATCTCCTGCAACTGGTGCATAGTCATTAGATGACGCCTCCAAAATTCAGTTGGGAAATACAGTCGTCGGGCTGAATGAGTTAAGTGTATTTCGTTGTTTGTAGTCGTCCATGTTGCTCTGTTCTTCACATACAGATTGTATTACACCACATCTATCCAACATATATGTACCACAGTATGCTACTGCTCTTCAATATAGTATGTCATATATGTACCACAGTATGCTACTGTTCTTCAATATAGTATGTCATATGTGTACCACAGTATGCTACTGCTCTTCAATATAGTATGTCATATATGTACCACAGTATGCTACTGCTCTTCAATATAGTATGTCATATATGTACCACAGTATGCTACTGCTCTTCAATATAGTATGTTATATATGTACCACAGTATGCTACTGCTCTTCAATATAGTATGTCATATATGTACCACAGTATGCTACTGCTCTTCAATATAGTATGTCATATATGTACCACAGTATGCTACTGCTCTTCAATATAGTATGTCATATATGTACCACAGTATGCTACTGCTCTTCAATATAGTATGCCATATATGTAAGCGTGTGCCAACGTGCGTGCGTGCGTTTGTGTGGTGTGTGTAACTCGATGTATTTTTTATCTCGATGTATTTTTTTTTCTCTCTCCTGATTGTCATCAGGCTGATTTAAAAAAACATAAATAAAAAATTATACAACGGCAATTACGAAAAATGGCCCATGTGCTTAATCACTTTATCCGCTGATAAATAAAGTTTCATTTCATTTCATTTCACATAACGTGTTCATAAAAGTTGTCATCGGGTTTGTAATATGCACACGGTACGAGTTCGTGATGACTGCGTTGAAAATGAGTGTTGAAATCGATAATGCACCCTACGTAAGCACTGTTTCGTGACCTCAGTCTAAAACACCGTACCCATTTCGTATGCAAATCAGGAAACCGATATTGTCCCTCGGCACGATATACATCATTGTATAATATATTAATCGCTTGACGATCCATTTGCCTGAGAAGAACTTCCAAGTGAGAAAATGAGTGCATTTTGAAAATGACTAGAGTCAAGAGGCATAGATCCTCATGAGCCCCCGCAACTGCGGGGGCTCATGAAGATCTATGCCTCTTGCAGATGGGTAGATTGTCGTTGGCGCACGGGTGGGGTTTGTCTCTGGCCTCAGGGGTGCGTCGTGTGGATGACGGATGTGCCCGACGTGGTTTTGTCATAGGACAATGTTGTGGGTGTCTGCTGTCGTATTCATAACGTACCGTGATGGAGTGTTTGGTCGCGAAAGCGATTCGTCAAACAATCCAATTACAGCGCAAATACGTCAGATAGGTCTTGTTTGTTTTACGCTACAAAAGGAGCGTGTGTTTATACATGGATCAGTCATATGAATAAACCCCCTTCCCTGCCGAGAAACTACAGAACACCACTCAACGGCAAGAGGTATAGATTCTCATGAGCCCCCGCAGTGGCGGGGGCCTATTAGGATCTATGCCTCTTGCTGAAGCCACTTTGTGTCTATGTACCGCGGACGGCTGGATATGTTTGAGGTGGAAGTTACAGTGATTCCCAAAACAAACTCTGCGTCCACCTTCTGACAAATTCATCAATGGAGTCTTTACTGTGACAGTGTTTGGGAGGCTGGTTGTAGCTGAAACCTTTCAATTTGAATCACGCAAAGACCGAGAACAGTTAGTGGTGTGTCTGTGCAAAGAATCTATTCAAGTTACTGCCGGTTCTGCATGTTGGGATGGGGTGGGGAGGGGGGTGGGGTGGGGGGAGGTTGGGGGGAGGGGGCGAGTCGGATGGTTATTTCTGTATGTTTTAAGATTCAAGATTCAAGATATTTATTGTCCCAAAAGCTCACAGCTCATAAAAAAGAGGTAAAAGGATTAGTAAGAAATATAATCTAAAATGAGACTGATACACATCACATTCTAACGATATATCACATAAACATGTAAGCTAATTAAATTAAACATGACATCACATATCACATAAATATCACATAATTTACGTAATTCAGGCACTTTTGTCACAATAAAGCAACTATGAAATGTCAATAAAATATATTCTATACTACACACACACACACACACACACACACACACACACACACACACACACACACACACACACACACACACACACACACACACACACACTTATCAGCGTCGCCAGGATAAAATCGATCTTCTAATTCTTAGCATCACTCCAAGAATAAAGCATTTCAGGAAGTAAACATTGTTTGTACACTGACATGCATTATTTGTGTGTCTCTGTTAACAGTAAGGCCAGGTTAGCTTTTATTTTTGATTATGCTTTACGATCACCTAACTCAAGCACCATTGTAAGAAGTAGACATTCCAGGAAGTAAACTTTGTTCTACACCGACATACATCCTCGCCATTATGTGTCTGTTAACAAAATGGCCAGCGTTTCTTTTATGGCCCAGACAAAGTCGGCTTAACTTTCACTGCTGAGAAAAAGTGAACACGATCCAACTGCAAGAGACATAGATCCTCATGAGCCCCCGCGACTGCGGGGGCTCATGAGGATCTATATCTCTTGCTGAGACCAGTTTGTATCTATATTTCTCGGGCAGTTTTGGCTTTTGGTCGTTGAATGAACAAAGATTTCAGAAACAGAAATGTACGTACAGTGACAGGGAAGGGGTTAAAGTTTTCTTTATAGTGTGGAGAGGGCACCAGAACAAGTCCGATCAGGCAATGCACTTTTACAAACTTGTTTGGCGGGTTTCAGTGGGGTTAGGCACTCGTGATCAAGCACATATCTAATGTCGCGTCACATCAGTTTGAATTGGTATGTTGGTATGTTTATTGCTCGTCCATGTCAGTGCTACTTCACGTACTCGTATGTTAATGCATCTGTGCGAGCGTACGCATGTGTGTGTTTGTGTGTGTGTGTGTGTGTGTGTGTGTGTGTGTGTGTGTGTGTGTGTGTGTGTGTGTGTGTTATGTGGGTTTAATGCCGAGCAGTCGACTAAGGCCATCTCACGCTGTGTGTGTGTGTGTATGGTGTGTGTGTGTGTGTGTGTGTGTGCCGGTGTGTGTGTGTGTGTGTGTGTGCCGGTGTGTGTGTGTGTATGTCTGTGCCGGTATGTGCGTGTGTGTGTGTGTGTGTGTGTGTGTGCCGGTGTGTGTGTGTGTGTGCCTGTGTGTGTGTGTGTGTGTGTGCACAAGGACATGGATGATTGAAAAAGGTGAACGTGCGCATAATCATCGATCCTAGAAAAAATAAAGTTTCATTTCGTTTCTTTTTGTTTCACTTTCTCTTTATCAGAGAGAGAGAGAGAGAGAGAGAGAGAGAGAGAGAGAGAGAGAGAGAGAGAGAGAGAGAGAGAGAGAGAGAGAGAGATAGAGAGAGAGAGAGAGAGAGAGAGAGAGAGAAATGAAATGAAATGAAATGAAACTTTATTTTTCAAGGATAAATGATTAGGTACCTTCAATGACCTTTTTTTCAATCATTTCCTTGCTAAGCTGTAGCATGCACATAAACACACATACACATAATTTTATATATAAAAGTATATATAATAGTGAAAAGCACAGGCAACAATAATTCCATTAAAAAAAAATCAATGCTCACATTACACCACACACACACACACACACACACACACACACACACACACACACACACACACACACACACACACACACACACACACACACACACACACACACACACACACATTCACACTAATATATAGCAATCCGCACACAAACACACACACACACACATACACACACACACACACACACACACACACACACACACACACACACACACACACATACACACACTAACACCAAGCAAAAATCGAACTTTAAACATTAAAAAAATTATGATGTTATGCTGCGAAAAAAATGACAAAGAACACCTCAGCAAGTCTATAGTATTATGATACATGAATATGAATAAGGAAATGAAAAATGACAAAGAACACCTCAGCAAGTCTAAAGTATTATGATACATGAATATGAATAAGGAAATGTTTCTGCAGTCAATGACGGTATGTGAAAAAAAAATGAACAATATGTTTTCACATGTTCTTAATAAATTTATCCAGTTGGTTCTTGAACGTTCGTAAAGAAGGTGCTGCTAATGTCTGCAGGAACTGTGTTCCATAATTTTGCACCAGAGTAGGAGAGGGACGTCTTGTAAATATCTAAGCAGGGCCTTTGTACTACCAGATTGTTCCCTGATGTTCGATTAGCTCTGTGGGCAAGTGCGGACAAATTAGAGAGATAGGCTGGTGAGTCTGAGATGGTGATTTTGCGCATGAGTACCAACTTATTATAAATGAACTGCTTGTCAAGTAGTAGGATATCCAGCAGCTTGAACTTGTAATCAGTACTAATGACTTGCATGGGTCTGTCAACGATTAATTTGATTGCCCGCCTGTGAAGCGAATTCATCCTTTTGAGATTAGCATCACTGCTCCCATCCCAAACTGAGGAGGCATAATCCAAATGTGGCTGAATATGGGCACAGTAAAAAAGTTTCCTTGTTGGTTCGTTAGTAAAAAAAAATCTTAATTTTGACAGTAAGAATAAGTTTTTTGATATTGTTTTACACACTTTGGTAATATGGCTTTGCCAACACAGTTTTTCATCAATGATGATTCCAAGCACCGCTGTTCCTTGACTTCATCAACAGACTGACCATTCAAATAGAGCTGTAGGGGAGGCGGGTTCGGCTGATGCTTTTGTCTAGTAGTAATTAACATACATTTGGTCTTAGTAGGATTCGGAATCATATAATTGTTTTGACAACATGTGGAAACATCATTCAAGCCGCTTTGTAGGGACTGGGTTATACATGATAATCCGACGGACACGTCAAGAGTTCCATCATCAGCAAAGAGACTACAGATTAAACGGGGGTCGGATATATGTAAGGGAAGATCGTTTATAAAAACTGAAAATAATAATGGACCGAGGACGGATCCTTGTGGTACTCCGTGCTCTATCACCCCCTCACGTGAGTTTGTACCATTCTCACAGACGTACTGTGTGCGCCCATTTAGATATGATGTAATGAAGGCAAGGGTGCCATTACTCAGCTGATAGGCAGCAAGCTTTTTAATTAAAAGATCATGGTCGTCAAGATCAAAAACTTTAGAAAGGTCCAAAAATACCGCTCCAGTCATTTGCCCATTATTCATAGCAGTTAACCATCTGTCAACCAGGTGAACCAAAGCTGTGTGACAAGAATGTCTCCTACGAAAACCAGACTGTAGTGGATGAATGAGTTTGTATTTATCTAAGAAATGTTGTAAATGTGTGTGGACATATCTTTCAATCGGTTTTGACAGAATTGTCAACAGAGAAATGGGTCTGAAATGGTTGGGGTCATTTAAATCTTTTGTTTTAGGTAGCGGTATTACCTTTGCCGTTTTCAGACCAGGCGGAAATTGTCCATGTTGTATGCAAAGGTTGTAGATGTATGTTAGCGACTCGACGACGTATGGAAGAGCCATTTTAAGAACAGTGCTGCTAATTTCATCATGGCCAAATGTACGTTTACTCTTTAATGAAGAAATGGATTTTCCCACTTCATAAACTGTTAAGAGCGGAATATTGCAAGACGTGTTAGGTGTTAATATTTCAGCACAAAACCTTTTAAGCTTTTCTGAAACATCAGACGGTTGACCGGATGACGTAAGATTCCACCTGTAGCAGTCAGTGTAGTGGCGGTAGAGATAAAATGCTGATTAAACGTATCAGCTGATATTTTAGTGCACTGTGCGGTATTTCTAGACCTCGTAAAGGCGTTTATTGCACGCCAAACAGAAACGATATCTTTTTTGCCGTTCATGAGATGGTGAAAGTGAGACCTTTCTAACTAAATATTTTATAAGGTTTCTTTGTTTTCGGTAAGCTACAAAATTATTGCTCCTTTTATGATCATCTCGGAGCTGCATGGCATCCTTGACTTCGTTGTTCAACCACGCGGGAAGTTTTGGGGAGAGAGAGAGAGAGAGAGAGAGAGAGAGAGAGAGAGAGAGAGAGAGAGAGAGAGAGAGAGAGAGAGAGAGAGAGAGAGAGAGAGAGAGAGAGAGAGAGACAATGACAATGACAATGACAATGATTCTTTAGAGAGAGAGAGAGAGAGAGAGAGAGAGAGAGAGAGAGAGAGAGAGAGAGAGAGAGAGAGAGAGAGAGAGAGAGATGCTCGTTCATCCAGGTTTACAATGTCTGTACAGGACACACCGGCTATCCCCCCCCCCCACCCCCATCCCCACGGCCTCCACCCCCACTGATGCGTTTCAGTTCACACAATAAAGGCGCGACGTAGATGTGCTAACTCTTCCTGTCCGTGTTGCGGTGAATGGTCCAGACTTCACGTGCAATTGAACATCGCCACTCTGCGCCCAAATGAAAAGTCTCTTTGAACTAAACTACTTGAATGTCCGTTAGCGGCGTCAAGTCAGTAGTATCTGACCTTTTCCCCTTACAACTAGTCCTAAGATGCAGAGCTGAGTTGAATGAGTGTACTTAGTCCTGCGCCAGCCACTAAGCAAGGTGCTCCGCTTTAGCGGAGCACCGTGCTTCAAGTGGTTGGCGCAGGACAGAGCTCATTCATGCAAGTGGCCCCAGGTCTTCTGTAACACAGACTCGACGGACGTACATCTAAGTACACGTACAAACTAACTGAGGGGATGGGTAAAGAAAGGTGCGTTGAGTGCCATTATTTGCTCGGCGCAAGCATAAAAATAGACCCAGCACGCCAGAAAAGACCATCGGACCGAAGGTGGCAGCAGTGGGCCCGCGCGCGGCCCAACTTCGGCCCGATAGCTTTTTGCGTACTGGGGGAAGCAAGCACTTAAATCCTGAAAGCTTTTTGCCGGTGCGATGCGCATACTGAAGTAGACTTTCGCTGATCGTGGTCGCACGTTGTAAACCTTCAACGCCGGAGCTTTGTCATGCACGCCGTGCCCGTTCCCTCATTAAAACCCTTTCATCTGCAAGAGACATAGATGGCGACCTCGTCAGCACACCATTCGGCATGTCCGGCGTTGAAAGGTCCTGGTAAATCAAAGTGGCACAGTTGGAGTGCGCCTGAGTTGATCAGTGTTCAGGGCGTACTCCATAGGCAATAGATTTCCCTGTCCCCCATAACCCGCCCGTCAGGGCCGTCCATGATCATCTCGGTGCTGTGGGCGTTAAACCCGAACTAACCAAAACCAACTAACCGAGACATAGATTGTCTCTCTCTATCAGTGTCTCTTGCTGATCGAGTTCGCCCCAGACCTTCCCCAAATTGAGGGTGTTATGAGTTTTTGAGTGAAGTTTCGACTGCGTACTGCATCAGTATTCGCAGTTCGTCTACCGGCCTTTCTCAGCAAACACTGAACCTCAGCTAAGGGGCACAGATGTTCATCGGTCCCTCCCATCCCCACTCCACCGTAAACTGTGGAGGGTCCATAATGATCTGTGCGTCTTTTTTGGTGCAACTAGGATGGACATAAAGATGTTTTCTTCACACGCGCAACATTATGATGATCAAGACGTGGGAGGGGTCTGCTGCATGGTGTGTCAGGCATACCTACCTGTTGGAGCACCTGTGTGGTGGTCTGTGATGCTCCGGGCCCCAAGATCAACATTCACGTACACATTTCCCAGCACATTATATATATATATATATATATATATATATATATATATATATATATATATATATATATATATATATATATATATATATATATATATATATATATATATATATATATATATATATATATATATATATAGTCTGGGTGTCACTGTAACAAACAAACATTTGCATTTCCGAGCATCAAGCGAAGCCTGATCTTTCATTCAGTGATGTTAACCCCTTTAGTGCCAGGTGACGCAGGCTGTGTTTCTGCAATTTTTGTTAATCCTTTTAGCGCCATGGGCGCATTTCCCGAATTTTGGAAGTGTTACTTAACGACTATGTACCATTTGCAGGACTGAGGTGAATTGACCATGATGATTCAAGGGTAGCGCCAGATTAGCTTGGCGCCTTCAGGCGCCAAGCTAATCTGGCACTACCCTTGAATTATCATGGTCAATCAATCGCACTAAAAGGGTTAATTCAACGCTTTTAAAAAAAACCTAGACGTCCCAGGAATATGGATTCAAAGTGGTGTCAGCACGAGGCATAGATACTCATGAGCCCCCCGCAAACTGATTGCCTCTTTTTTCTCGACACTGAACGGGTTAAAGTTCCCCTAAATTATCCAGGGCGGTTTCGATGGCTAAAATTCGTCATTACAGCGGGTTCTCAATGTTGTCTTTTCTCCGTTATGACGTTTATACACCACTCGCTACTTTGCATAACCCATGTCAAGCCGTTAGTTTCAAAATCGCACGACCACAGACCACCATACGCATTGGCCGCACTTGACAGGTGATCGACCTACTGAAGCATTCTTGACCGGCAGTATTTTACCCCGTCAGTTCAGTATCCGTACCTATCGGTGTCCCAGTCACAGTTGAGAGCTTGTGAAAACAAACACGTTGTGTAAGTCGACCCACTTTTCATAAAAGGAATAGAGTCAACAAAACGGTGTCATTGACCCGTGAACACGATTGTATTTCAGATCAACGTCATGGATCTTGTATCATTTGCACTCACGACGAAGACTTTCAACACATTTAACTCACTCTACCCCAGACACACCACAGCAAGATGAGGCTCGACCATGATAGTTTAAGGGTGATGCCAGAATAGCTTGGCGCCCATGGGCGCCAAGCTATTCTGGCATCACCCTTGAACTATCATGGTCGATTTGTGTCCTGAACTGCAATGCAGTCTTCGGAGGACAACGGCAAAATTTAAGGATTTCGGTCTTGGGGTAGAATGAGTTAAATCAAAAGCATAGCAATTAAAAGCTGTACTCGTACACGTAGTACTCAAAATCGCAATGTGCAAAATCGCAAGAGAAGAAAACGTGTATCATGTAATATAATAAACCCAGTATACATTCTGAAGCTGACTTTCTTAAAGTTGCTTATCGTCCTATGAAGGCTACACCACAGATTCGGAGACAGATCAAACATTTTAGTGCAAGGGCGGTGCCAGAATAGCTTGGTGCCTCAGCATGGGCGCCAAGCTGTTCTGGCACCACCCTTGAACTATCATACTCATCAAATTTGATTTTCAAGCGATTGTGTATCAGGATGAAAAGGGTTAATGTCTTGTGAACCACCCACTTGTACCTGTATTCCCCACCCCACCCCCTTTACGCATACTTATACCCCTCCCTCCTACACACACTTCTACCTGTACCCCACCCCTCTCCCTCTACATAAACACCGTGGCCACACTTGTGCATCATAATTATTGTTTCAGTTTCCATAATTACTAATGTCTGTTGGTCTGTTAATTAATTTCAGGCCTGACGTCATTCCAAGCCATCAGGTTAAAAATGACATACTTTTTTTTCTCTCACTTTTTCCTCTCTTTTTTCCCCCCGTCAAATAGACGTTTAGTCTTTGGAAATGCTGCATCCGATTCTTGCAGTGAGCACATTACACAGGTACACAGTAGGAATCATTTCCATACGCCGGTATGGCAACAAATCTCTCAGGAACGCCTGTGTGCGCAGAAGCGGAAATCAGCTTTGACAAGTCCAGCCATTCCCCTACATCTGGTTACTTCCTGCCCGCGTAGAGCCAGAACAGAAGTAAATTGATTCAATCACGACCAGCAAAAGGCATAAATTCTCATGAGCCCCTGCCGGAAGGTGCTGTCTACTCGTCAGTCCCGTAGCGTAAACCTTCCAATCTGCAAGAGGCAAAAATTCTCATGAGCCCCTCAGGGGCTCATGAGAATTTTTGCCTCTTGCAGATTGGAAGGTTACGCTAAGGGACTAATTATACAAGTACTGACGAGTAGACAATGTATTCTTGAGCTTCATGGCGGAGATGTCGTCTTCGTTACTGGATTAATGAGCGAAGGTGTGTTTTTTCCCTGATGCTCACGGATGAGTACAGCCCAAACCGCTTACTTTAGGAAACAATGACAGTTTTAGACAGATGAACGCCTTCCGAAGTTTTTATTATTTTTTTTATTATTTTTTTTATTAAGACAATGAAGCACATAAACAATTAATGGCCACCTTTAGCCACAGGTGGCTAGCTGTTTCGTAAAAGTTGCTGTCTCGACAGCATTTTTTTCTAGTATAAGAGAACGTGTTAATGTCCACAGATATGAGACACACAAAAAACGTTAAACGTTTAGGGCTTAACGTCTTGTGTCCACCACGAAGGTGATTTCAAAGACGAGGCACCGAATACTTACTTACTTACGCCTGTCACCCCTACCCGGGTATAGGCCGTCGACGAGAGACCTCCAGCAACTCCTGTCCTGTGCTTCTCCTTCGATTCTACTCCAGGTGGTTCCCAGTCTCTTGATGTCTGCTTGGAGGTCTCGACGCCAGGAGTTTCTCGGCCTACCTCTTTTCCTCTTTCCCTGGGGGTTCCATGACAATGCCTGCCTAGTGATACTGGAAGCTGGCTTTCTCAGACTGTGACCGATCCATCCCCATCTTCTTCGCCCAATTTCATTCTCTGCTGTTATCTGCTCTGTTCTCTCCCAGAGTCTGACGTTGCTGATCTTCTCTGGCCAGTGGATTTTCAAAATTCTTCTAAGGCAACTGTTCATGAAGGTCTGTACTCTGTTGACTGTGGTTTTTGTCAATCTCCATGTCTCTGCTCCATATAGGAGAACTGCTTTTACATTGGAGTTGAAAATCCGGACTTTGGTGTGTTGTGACAGCTCTCTGGAACTCCACACTTTTTTCAACTGGAGAAAGGCTGCTCTGGCTTTACCGATTCGTGCTCTGACATCTGCATTAGTGCCGCCTTTTTTGTCTATGATGCTCCCGAGATAGGTGAAGGACTCCACCTCCTCCAACGGGGTGCCAGCAAGCAAGACTGGTTCTTCCCTGGTTGCGTTCAGCCTCATTGTCTTTGTTTTCTGTTTGTGAATGGTGAGGCCCACTTGGGACGAGATGTCAGCAAGCCTCGTGGTCTTGTCCTGCATTTGTTGATGAGTGTGGGACAGTAATGCCAAGTCGTCTGCAAAATCGAGGTCGTCAAGCTGTGTCCACAGTGTCCACTGTATTCCACCTCGTCTGTGCTCTGTGGTCATCTTCATGACCCAGTCTATGGCCAGTAGGAAGAGGAACGGAGACAGCAGACACCCCTGCCTGACACCAGTTCTGACCTGGAGCTCTCTGGTGAACTGCCCTTCGTGGATCACGCGACATGTCATGCCATCATAGCTGCTCTTGATCAGGCGGACGAGCTTTGTGGGTACACCGTAGTGTCGTAGGAGTTTCCACAGAGTCTCTCGGTCCACGCTGTCAAATGCTTTCTCATAATCCACAAAGTTGACGTACAGCGGGGAGCTCCACTCCAGAGACTGTTCCACGATGATGCGGAGAGTGGCGATCTGATCTGTACATGATCGGTTCTTCCTGAATCCTGCTTGCTGGTCTCTCAGCTGGGGGTCAACGGAGCTCTTCATTCTCTCTAGGATGATCCTGTTGAAGACCTTTCCTGGTACTGACAGCAAGGTGATTCCTCTGTAGTTGGAACACTTGCTGAGGTCGCCTTTCTTGGGAAGCTTGATTAGGTACCCCTCCTTCCAGTCAGCTGGCATCACCTCCTCTTCCCAGATCTTTCCAAACAGTGGGTACAGCATCTCAACTGTTGTCTCTAGGTCTGCTTTCAGAGACTCCGCTGGGATGCCATCTGGCCCTGCTGCTTTGCCATTCTTCAAAAATGCCACTGCTTTTCTGATCTCTTCCCGGCTGGGTCTGTCACAGCTGATGGGTAGGTCGGTCTCTGCCGGCTGGATGTCGGGGGGGTCGGGTGGGCTAGGTCTGTTCAGTAACTCTTCAAAATACTCGGCCCATCTGTCGAGTTGGTCTGCTCTGTCTGCAATAGGCTTGCCTTCTTTGTCTTTTACTGGTCTTTCTGTATGGCCATACTTACCCGACAATCTTCTGGTAATGTCGTAGAGCTGTTTCATGTTGCCGCTGCCTGCTGCCTTTTCTGCCTCTGCTGCCAGGCTGTCTGTGTAGGCCCTCTTGTCTGCCCTGATACTCCTCTTCACCTCGCGGTTGGCTTCCGAGTATTCCCCCTGTGCCCTTACTTTGGCTGCTCTCGTGCGACTGTTGTTGACCGCTGCTTTCTTCTGCTTCCTCGCTTCTATCTTCTTCAAGGTCTGTGCCGACAGCCAGTCCTTGTGGTGGTGTTTCTTGAACCCTACAGTGTCTTTGCAGGTTGAGTTCAGCGCCTCTCTAACTGCCTTCCACTGCTGCTCTGTGGTGACCGCCTCCTCTTCATTTACTAGCTCCTGTAGCGCTTGAAACCGGTTGGACAGCACCAGTTTGAACTCTTCTCTAACTCCAGTTTCTCTCAGGAGGCCTACATTATAGCGCTGTCTTCTTGTTGTCTCTGTGCGGCTTTTCTTTAGCTTGAGCTTCATTTTTAAGGTAAGCAGATGGTGGTCGGAGGCGACATCTGCTCCCCTCCTCACTCGAACATCTTGAAGGGATCTTCTAAATTTCTTGCTAATGCAGATATGGTCTATTTGGTTCTCTGTTGTATGGTCAGGTGAGACCCAAGTTGCTTTGTGTATTCTTCTGTGTGGGAAGATGCTGCCTCCAATGACAAGTCGGTTTAGAGCACAAAAGTCTACAAACCTCTCCCCGTTCTCACTCATCTCCGAGCCTAGTCCCTGTCTCCCCATCACCTCTTCGTATCCGGTGTTGTCCTCCCCTATTTTGGCATTAAAATCGCCCATGACGATGGTGATGTCTCGCTCCGCACATTTGTCCACGGCACTCTGGAGTCGGTCGTAGAACTCTTGTTTCTCTTCCTCGTCACTGTCATTGGTGGGAGCATAACACTGGATGACGTTCAGCTTGAGCTTTTTCTTGGTTCTAAAGGCTGCTGTTATAATTCTTGGCCCAAGAGGTTCCCAGCCCATCAGCGCTCTCTGTGCCACTGGTGACAGCATGAGTGCTACTCCTTCTGTATGGGGGGCATTCTCCTCTTCATGACCTGAATACAGAACCATCTCCCCACTTAACAGCCTTTTCTGGCCAGACTGCGTCCATCTGGCTTCACTGATGCCTAGCAGGGAAAGGTTGTACTTTTGCATTTCCGCTGCTATCTGGGCGGCCTTGCCGCTCTGGTACATGGTCTTGACGTTCCATGTGCCCATGGTTGTATCCCTGGATAGAGAGAGGCGGCTCGGTCCTGTGGCTTCCGAAGACTTCCGGCTTTCACCACAGGACGTCATAAGTCTTCTAGTAGAAGAACCTTCCTCCTCCAGGAAAGGAATTACTGTTAGTCTTTTCGTCGGCGTTTTTGTAGCTATTTCCTTTTTTGCAGGGTGGGGAAGCTACCCCCACGCCCAACCCCCTTACTAGGAGGACCAGGGGTTTTCTGTCGGGGTCACCTTCCCTTAGACCATGTTGGTTCACGGCACCTTATTTCATTCGGTGCACCCCCACCCGGGTCTGCCCTGGGGGACTTGGGTGGGGTTAGGTACTTTTTAGTTCCCAGGGTCACCCTGGTCAGCCCCACAGGGTGAGTTTTTCTCTCTATTCTGGGGCATGTGTTTCAGTCTACCCTTGGTCCATTCACCTGTATTTGCCTTTTTAAAACTCTCCCTACTGTCTGCACTGCCTGTAGCTCTTGATATTGGATGTGTGTTGCTAAATGGTCTTAGCTTTATTTAGGCCCCATGTGTTAGGTTTATTTAATGTATTTGACCGGCTGGCGACATACATTCAATGTTCTGTTTATTTTTTTTTTCACAAGCAGTGCAGGCACGTCCTGAGAAAGCCTTGTTGCTGTCGGGACGTTAAGCAATGTACAATCAATCAATCAATTCATTCGGTGCACCCCTCTCACGAGGGACCCCCTATCCACCACCCAGGGGACGCGCCTCAACGCCGTATGGTCCCAGCGCGAGGAGGCACCGAATAGGATCTGAACAAATTGTGACCCCAGCTGGATTCGAACCCGGGACCTTTCGGACCAGAGTCGAACGCTCTACCACCGAGCCACCCAGACACTTAGACACAAAGGCCGGTGACCGCCAAGCGAGTAAAATGCAAAGAAATTCCCAACAAATAAAAAAAAAAACCGCATACAAAAGACAGTGTTGGTGTTCTTGTCTTTTCTAAGCTAGTTGGAAATTTCTTTGTCTGGAAATCGAACAGGATGGTCTTCAGCATACCCTGTATTTCTCTCTGAAAGGCTGTTAGATGATAAAGAATTCAACTATGGGAATATGCTTTGTTTAAACCTGAGGGTTCTCTCTACCGGATTATTTAAATCATTCAATCCGCCCTGAATCAGTACCATTGAAAGTGTCGTATAGCATTGTCGGCGGCAACAGCGGCTATACGACACTTTCGCTGCTATTGATGCGGGACGTCTTAAATGCGTTAAATGGAAGCAATTGCGGGATTGTGATCCAACGTCCTCGTCATCAGCATTATTTAAGCCATAACGCTCTGAAAGACTACGACAGGATGTGGATCGACCATGATATTTCAAGGTTGATGTCAGAATAGCTTGGCGCCTAAACTATGATATAGACCTCAGAGGATATCTACACAAAATTGATAATTTCGTCCTCGGAGCGTAAGAAGTTAAGACAAGGCTGCCATTAACAGCAACGGTCCTGTTAAACATGTTCAAATGGATGGTATAATGATTTGTGTGTTGATCTGTGATCCTGGACCTTATAGCTTCAAGCCCTAAGGTCCAAAATCACGAATCTCCGCACATATACTGACGAGCAAAAGAAAAGCGCCATCATCGAAATCATCGGAAACGCTGATTCTGATGATATTGCATTTCTTTCGCTCGTCAGTATAAAAACCCACAAAAGACGCGTAGATCGTCAAGCAATGCAATGAGATTTTCAAGAACATCTGTTTTTGCAATTGGCCAGGAACGCCTGACGAGCAAAAGAAATGCGACAGCATCGGACTCATCATATAATGAGTCCTTAACAGATGCGCAGATCTTCAAGAACAGCTGTTTGTTTTTTTTTTTATTTTACAGCATGCCAGTGGCGTACATACTCATGCTCCTTCGTGCAAGACCTAGTCATTGACAACCGTCCGCTTGTACTCTGAGCAGGAATTGCATTTTCATTAAGATTCATTGAGAGTCCTTTTCGCTCACGTGGGCATGGAATCACCGCACAGCAATCCACACTGGTTGTATTGGGGGGCAATAGCTGAGGATCAATAGGCAAGCCTTTCGAGACGGTTTCCGGACTGTTCTAAATTGGACTAATCACTGGCCAGGTTACCACAAGGTCCTCGGAGCGGCGTCTGTCCTCGCTGGCCCTCCCCCCCCCCCCCCACCCGGGTCTGCCCTGGGGGACTTGGGTGGGGTTAGGTACTTTTTAGTTCCCAGGGTCACCCTGGTCAGCCCCACAGGGTGAGTTTTTCTCTCTATTCTGGGGCATGTGTTTCTGTCTACCCGAGGTCCATTCACCTGTATTTGCCTTTTTAAAACTCTCCCTACTGTCTGCACTGCCTGTAGCTCTTGATATTGGATGTGTGTTGCTAAATGGTCTTAGCTTTATTTAGGCCCCATGTGTTAGGTTTATTTAATGTATTTGACCGGCTGGCGACATACATTCAATGTTCTGTTTAGTTTTTTTTTTTTTTCACAAGCAGTGCAGGCACGTCCTGAGAAAGCCTTGTTGCTGTCGGGACGTTAAGCAATGTACAATCAATCAATCAATCGCTGGCCCTCCCACGGACGTGAGCGGGCCAGCGAGGACCGACGTCGCCCCGAGCACCTCGTGCTTGGACTGGGTACTGAATGATGCTAGAACTAACTGGAGTACTGTTTCAAGTCATGTGACATGACTCAACGATTTTAACGCCATCCGCCGCCCATGACACTAAACGGGAACTGGCTTGACACTGAATGCTCAAGGATAGTGCCTGAATAGCACTGTCGATGTGTCATGCTAATCAGGCGCTATCCTTGTGATATCACGGCTGAAACATTTCACGCAAGTTTACCATTAAAGTGGAAGGGTTGGATTGGTATCACCGACACTGAAGTGCCGAGGATCGGATAATCATGTCAGGTCACTGAATGGCGAAGCCGTAGAATTAGCCCAGTAACTCATACAATTACTGAGGTAGTTTGATCACTTGCAGATACCGTGTGTCAGTGTGGAAAACCAACTTTACTGTGGAGGGTCGAGACAAGCCATTTTTGAAACGCACTTTTCACGCACTGTCTTTGGCCAACGTCATCTTTTACCCCTTCACCGTCAGTGGACGTAGAATGCGTGTTTGATTTTTTCCCGTTAATTCGACGCCAGAGAGTTCTAGCCATCCAAAGAACAGGGGTACACAGTGGTTTCGGCAAGAGGCATAGATCCTCATGAGCCCACGCAACTACCGGGGCTCGTAGAGATATCTGTGTCTCCTGCAGTTTGCCGGATTGTGGTCACTTCTTCTCGACAGTGAAGGGGTTAAGTAACGTGCAACCTGATTAGTTAGTTAGTTAAAACACCGTATAGACGAAGATTAGAAGATGTTTGCTTTTCAGCCCAGATGCTACAACAAGATATGACAATGATAATTCAAGGGTGGTGCCAGAATAGCTTGGCGCCTCTAGGCGCCAAGCTATTCTGGCACCACCCTTGACCCTTCAAAGTCGATATTACAGGCGCCTGGCTATTCTGGCACCGCGCATGAATTATCAGGGTCGATCTATCTCCAGGGGTGTAATCCGTCTTCAGACGACAGCTCCCAAATTATGACTCTTGGGCTGAATTAATGAGGTGTTTCATGCTGTGCATGGGAAACATTTTTGTGACTTTTGTATTTCACAATAAAAAAGACAAACCCATCGCTGCCGGAACGCACCAGTGAATTTCCAGTCGCAAGAGGCATAGATCCTCATGAGCCCCCGCATATGCGGAGCCCCATGTGGATCTATACCTCTTGCTGATATCACTTTGTATCCATGTTATTTGGAATTATGATGGTTTTTTTTGTTGTTGTTGTTTGTTTTGTTTTTAAACCTTGGATTAAGAAAGATTTCAGAAGCATAAACTGCGGACTAGTGGTAGGGATGGAGTTAAGCAATCGATTTATTTTTCTCTCTGCCCTCAGGCAGACGTCTCTTAGAATATCTTCGGACTTGTAGAGCCTCCCAATTTCGTCCGGAACATCTGCACGAGCGGAACACGGCTGCTCAATCCGGACTCGAGATCTGCCCGTCTTGGCGGTGTTATTGAACTCCGATGATCTATGGCAACAACAAAAAAAAAAAAAAAAAAAAAAATCGAGACACACTCAGTTTTTGCTACAGAGAACACCATAACGTCTGACATTAATTACACTGACTATTTCGTCTCAATTGTTAAGCTCTTCACTGCAAGTGTACGCCGACTTTGTTTTTTGAAATCTTGGTAAAGTCACTCCTCGTCAAAGATCCTCTGACGTTAAAAAACAAACAAACAAAAAAAAAAAACAACGATATAAAGTGATTTCACCAAGAGGCATTGATCCTCATGAGCCCCCGCGAATGCGGGGGCTCAAGAGGATTCATGCCTCTTGCAGCTGGATCGTATTCACTTTTTCTCGACTTTGAATGTCAATTTTTTTTTTTACATAAATACACGGCCTTGAGAGTTATCTGCACTCACAGATGATACGCAGCAGGGAGCAATCCGGTGTAAATCCCAGAAAGTCCCCCACGCCAGATCGAACCAGGGTCACTTTCGACTGACTGTTTTGCGTGTGCGGAATAATAAGTCTAAATGGCTCGCACGGCAAAGCGACCCGGGGTCACTTTGCCGTGCACCGATTACGAGCACCAAGCGGCATGCATAGTCATGAGGATCTACGCCTCTTGCAGATGAACGAGGGCTTTTTTTTTTGGTGTTGTTTTTTGGTTCTACTGTCAAATACAGCGAGCCCCAGACGAGTCGTCTGGATTCATTGAACTCGATTGTGTACAGACGGATCACACAAGGGGTAGAAAACCGAAATTATGACATGAGTTCTGTGTCCCTGACTAAATTCAGTATCCTATCGACGCTCCGAGTCAGGGGCACGACTAACTCTTTCCGTAACTTCGGCTTTTTACCCCTGTGGACAGATCACTTTCAACAAGAGGCATATATTCTCATGAGCCCCTGCGGCTGCTGGGGATCATGAGAATCTATGTCTCTACAGACGACATTTTTGACTGCTCCTGTCCTGTCACCAGACCACTGTCGACTCGGTGACGGCGCAGTCAGAGCGAAGTGAACTGGACACTCTTGCGCAGATTAAGTTGTTTGTTTCAAGTTTCCATTTCTTGGAATGACTGATGTGTTTGTGACACAGATCTTAAGCATCCTTTCCAGGCTTGTTTGCGTGGGTGCACTAATAGTTTAGTTGTGCCAGTACTTCCGTTTAGGAGAAAAATGAAATTTTCATTGTATAAAAATGGGCGTATACTGACTTTTGAAAAACAACGAAAAAGTTATCTTTTTTATTTTTACTGTTTAATTACGTAATTGTGTGTGGCATTTATTTTTTAGCTAAATCGTTTTAGATCGGTTTATTATTTTCCTGTTTTGTGCTTATATTATTTTTGTTTCTGTTAATTGCATAAATGTTTGTTGTAAAACTGACATATTTTAAATTGAAAACTTGTAACAAAAACACACGAAAAGGTGCACAGACAAGCTCTCTCTCTCTCTCTCTCTCTCTCTCTCTCTCTCTCTCTCTCTCTCTCTCTCTCTCTCTCTCTCTCTCTCTCTCTCACACACACACACACACACACACACACACACACACACACACACACACACACACACACAATTAAAATGTTTAGGGGTTAACATCTTTTGCCATCGCAACGGTGATTTCAAAGACGGGGCACCGAATCATAGTAGGGTCTGTACAAATGTTGACCCACCGAGGTTCGAAGTGCCCTGAAAATTTGATCAAAACACGACTGCAAGAGGTATTTTATGAGCCCCCGCATTTTCACACACACACACACACACACACACACACACACACACACACACACACACACACACACACACACACACACACACACACACACACACACAGAGACTGCCAGGCCGCAAGGACCGCATCCCATTTCCTGACGACAGAACAACAGTGTCCCTGACGTGGGCCAGGCTGAAGCATGACATTCCTTCTTCAATCTAGGCACGAGAAAAACAAAGTCGTTGCATCTAATTTGTGGGGCCATCCTTCTCCAGCCACGTTTTTTCTCGGTTGTGGACCAAACCTGTCTTCCCTCCGAAGAGCAAAGGAGGACAAATCGTTATTTCCAGCATCTGTCGGAACCTAAACGATCATACTATCACCAACCCGGCCCTGAGACTAAATGCTGAATTAGGAGAGAGGCTCGTTCAGCAGGTGGCATAGGTTCACATGAGTCCCTGCGAATTTATGCCTCTTGCAGATGGGAGGTTCTGGACGAGAACTGTTTTGGACGTAAGTAGAAAAGTGTCAATAGTCAGTCGCCATTTCCTTTCGGGATTAGTAGCAGGGTCAGAGCTAAACGCACGATCCTTAGTCATTTATCCCCACCCGGGTCTGCCCTGGGGGTCTTGGGTGGGGTTAGGTATTTTTTAGTTCCCAGGGTCACCCTGGTCAGCCCCACAGGGTGGGTTTTTCTCTCTATTCTGGGGCATGTGTTTCTGTCTACCCTTTGTCCATTCACCTGTATTTGCCTTTTTAAAACTCTCCCTACTGTCTGCACTGCCTGTAGCTCTTGATATTGGATGTGTGTTGCTAAATGGTCTTAGCTTTATTTATGCCCCATGTTGTAGGTTTATTTAATGTATTTGACCGGCTGGCGACATACATTCAATTTTCTGTTTAGTTTTTTTTTTCACAAGCAGTGCAGGCACGTCCTGAGAAAGCCTTGTTGCTGTCGGGACGTTAAGCAATGTACAATCAATCAACCTTAGTCATTTATACCTCTGGCGCAGGCTTACGTCTCGAATTCTTCCTCGGTTTGAGGAGCAGAGATGTGAGTAAAATGTATCTGATCTATAAACACTCGAAGAGGCATTGATTTTCATGGGTCCCTGCAACTGCAGCGGCTCATGAGAATCTATGTTTCTTGCATGACCTAAATGTGATACTGAAGTCGAAACCCAGATTCGATTTTTACCGCCGCAATTGAGATTTGTTAGGGGTAAAAAAAAACCAAAAAATCTCATTTTACGAAAGGCAGAATACAAGAATTAAGGGATCCTAGTTTGCCCCGGAAACCTTCAGTGTCGAATAACCACCCATTTTGAACACAGACATAAATGGATCTTCTTGAGAAGCAGTAGAGATGGATTTCTGGTCTTCCTTGTATAGGGTTGGCCACAGCACTGAACAGCAAGCAGATAGCGGAATTACGTACGCAAGGTGGCTTCTAATGCCGTTAGGAAAACAAGAGACTAACCCATACAATAAAGGTCTTCGGGCCACGACTGCCGCAGTGGGCCCGTTCCTGGCTGTGCCGCACGGGCCCACTGCGGCCGTCGTGGGTCCGAAGACGCTTTGCTACAGGGAAAGCGTCAGCTGAATACACTGCGCACCAATATCCAAATTTCCACATTGGGACTCAACTTTCCTCAGAGGACTTAAAGCGATCTGCTCCAGGATGGGCTTTGATTGTTAAAATTTGCCGATACATCGATGTTGTCTTGCTTCATCTAACACTTTAATACCCTTCTTTTCACACTCCGTGTGAGTAGGCACACAGAACAAAGAGGTTTTCTACCTCCCCTGGGAGAAGAACAGCAGAAGTCTTACATTTTACGACAGTCAAGCTTCATTTACAGTTTAGTTGGCCCGCCTTTCTTGTCCAGCATTACTATTAAACATACTAAGAACATGTATAAAGGAGATGTTGCCGGAAACAGGTCGCATTAACTGCCGAGAAAAAAATGGACACCACACGAATGCAAGAGATATAGATCCTCATGAGCCCCCGCAATCGCGGGGGCTCATGAGGATCTATGCCTCTTGCTGAAACCACCCTGAATCCATTGCCGTTCACGGGACGGCTGGCGTTCTTTCGCGTTGAATTAACACAGATTTCAGACGTACAATGTAGTGCACAGTTGCAGTGAAGGGGTTAATAACTGTGCGGAAACACACTGAGGTCGACCTTGATAGTTCAAGGGTCGTGCCAGACCAACCCGGCGCTAAAGATGTAAAAGAGTTGGACCGATGACGTATGATCATGTGACACGCTATTTGCTTTGCAGTCGCATAGGCCATCATCGTCCAGAAATCGTGTGTGCTGGTCTGCGATTTTGGACCTTACGGCTTTCAGTTGTTAACATTTGCGTAGTCCCGTTGTCATCGTCAACACGGCGTAGTTCCGTATAACAGTGCGGCGTACACTATAGCTAATGTTGTGTCCAAAGAAGTAGTTAATGCAACGTTTACTGATCGTTATCCATTGTCCACATTAGAGAACATAAGTATGCCCTGTGGCGGACCTCCTGCGCTCTTAGTAACTAAAGTCATGTACTCCGTTGGACAGACCGTCACCGATCACATACCTGAATCACTGTTTAACCCTTTGCGTGTCGGTAGCAGTTTTTGTCGCGATGATTCCCGTAGGAATCATCGCGACAAAACCCGCTACCGACACGCAAAGGGTTAGTATGAAGGGAAACTTTTGGCCTGGACGGCAAACTCATAAGAGCGTTACGTCTTTGGTATCGACTTCTTGGTTACAAATGCGCTATATCATGAAGACTGTCGATATTAGACTGTAGATATTAGACTGTGGTCAGCAATGACATTTCAAGGGAAGTGCCAGCCTAGGTTGGGGACTATCAGTGTGCCACATTTTAAAATGGCACGTCTTTGAACTGTATTGGCCGATCCACCTCCCGCAACTGTTTACATAAATCTTTGTAGAAGCCTCCTGTCAAAAGTTGCGAGCGTTTGTGTTGGGTACGTTTTTTTGTGTAGCGATGGTTGAGTCTATCATTGTCTCTGTCCCTGACTGTCTGTCAGTCTGTCTGTCTGTCTGTCTGTCTGTCTGTCTCTCTCTCTCTCTCTCTCTCTCTCTCTCTCTCTCTCTCTCTCTCTCTCTCTCTCTCTCTCTCTCTCTCTCTCTCTCTCTCTTTCTCTCAACTTTAGTAAAATATTTACGACACACACAAAAACCTCTTTCATAATCCGGACATTTAATCAGTTCTCGCTGAAGCCCAGCTAAGCTGTCAGATTCTTTTCACTGCTGCTGGATTGAATTAACCAGATGAAATTTGATCGGTTTTACGCGTTTGGTTTATCAATGCGGTTTCCGTGTCCTGTTTAATTGATTTTGTTGGTTATAATGAAGATTTGTCGCTCAGAAGTTCGGCACGGAATATTTGTGTGCTGCTTTGCTTGTCAGTTTACTGACTGCCCTAACGAAAGCCCGTAGTTCTTTGCAACGAATGAGTTAAAATGACAAAGTAAAGTGAAAACTTGAACTTATCTGTGCGTACCGGAAGGCCGCACAAGACAGTACATCCATTTTGTGAAAAGCGAGATCTTTTTATTTTAAATTGTAATACACTGACGATTTGGCTTGTAACTCTGCCGCTGGACGCTTTTTTCCCCCTCAAAAATTTGCTCAAATTCAACGACCGAAAGCCACAACCGTCCAGGGAACATGGATCCGAATTGGTCCCAGCAAGAGTCATAGATCTGTGTATCTTGCAGTTGGATCTTGGACACTTTTTTCTCGGCAGCGAAGGGAATAACTAACAAACAAACAAACAAAAAACAAAAACAAAAACAAAAAAACTTGTAATGTCAACGAAAATCTAACTTTTTACCATAAAATTATCTTTTTCAGTGTTGTTCGCTTCTCATGGCTGTTTTAACTCATTAAGTTCACTGACGGCGCCACGCATCCAATAGCTACATGACACTCCCGCAGCTATTGGTATTCCAAGAGTCTGCAGACGCCGGATGCGATATGTCCGATGTGGATCATGTGTGATTAAAATCATGCTGCAGATGTTTACTACTCTAGTTGTTTATTATTCGTATGCATTCTTTCACCATGCTGTACACTTTCGCTTCTTTTTTAGTGTAATTGCGTCCTTGGGAACTTTTCCACGCCCACGTGGTTTAGTGCGGGGAGCTAATCTACTGCTTTCACTTCATTATACCCCAGTCCATGCTGCCCGGCTTGTCAAGAGCAATTGCCAGAGAATCCAGGCTAATTCCCGCCTATGCACTCTGTCTCCCTGTGGTAATCTTCCCGTCAGATGCAGAAGATACCCGCGATCTCGAGACAAATAGATGTGGTAAAGATCGACAAGAGGTCTAGATTCTCATGAGTCCTGCATTTGCAGGAGCTCATGAGAATCTATGCCTCTTGCAGACGAGAAGGTCTGTCTGACCTGCATATTCCGTTGACACGTCGAGAGTGTTTGAGTGCTATCGCCGACATTAACCCCTTCAGTGCGGAGAATAATTGAACTGAACATCACCTAACTGCAAGAGGCGTAGATCCTCATGGGCCCCCGCAGTTGCGGGGGCCGGATTCATGAGGACCTATGCCTCTTGCTGAAACTGCTTTGTATCCATATTACTTTGACGCCTGGCTAGTGCTCTCTGACGCTGAGTTTAAAGATTTCAGAAACGCATCCTGCATCCATTCCCATGGAAGTGGTTAAAATTTTCTCTCAAGTCTGGCCCCCATCCATCTGGATGAGGCATAGATTCTCATGAGCACGTACAGGCTGCAGGGGCTTGTGAGAATCAATTCCACTAGATGTTTGGATTGTGGAGATCGGCCCCATCTGTAAATGATCTCCGACCGTCAAGTAAGAAACTAATCTAGGGAAAATCCAATACTGACAGACGCTTCCGTATGAGGTAGGCTATCACGATCGAGACGTGCTTGATTTGTGTACGCGGCTTTATGCCGCGTATCCGGATGCGTCACCTCTCGAGTGAGTTATTTACTTGAGTTTCGAGTTTCTAGGCGCGGGAGAAGGATCGATCGTGATAACTCAAGGTCTGTGCTTAGCTTCACTTAAACCCTTCCCTTCTATTGGACACATATTTAGTTTCTGAAATCTATGTTCCTTCAACCACAGGCATGGGATGATCGTTGACGACTGGTCACCTCGCAACCCCTGTAGGTGCGATTTACTACCACCCGTGTTAAGAAGTGACCAACGATCATCCCATGCCTGTGCATTCAACGACCAAAAGCCACAATCGTCCAAGGAGCGTGAATGCAATATGGTCTCAGCAAGAGGCATAGATCCTCATGAGCCCCCGCAACTGCGGGGGCTCATGAGGATCTACGCCTCTTGCAGCTGAATGTTGTTCGCTTTTTTCTCCGCGGTGAAGGGTTTAAAATGATTCGAAACTACAATTATCACGATCGATTTATCTGCCATGACCATCTCGTGTACCTAGCAGACGATTAGAAGCTGCTGACGTTAGTGTTAGATCGAGCAGGAATACAGTTTTAGGCTGTCTGTGTCGCTAAGTTTAACCCATTGACCGCTGTGTGTCTTGCGGGGGCTCACCAGGATCGATGCCTTCGTATCCACGCTTTTGGGACGGATTTTGCTGAAACACAACATGCGTGAAGGGGTAGACACAATCTGTCACCCTTTACGATCGACATTTTAGGGTATCCACAGGATTCGGAAGCCGGTGATGTCCCCTAACCCTGTGAAGGGCTACGACATATCCTGTTGACGGCGCTCGGAGCCGATCAGCGTCATCAGCGGGGACAGAACTCTTGGCACAAACATCTTCGATTTCCTCCCCTTATGGAAATACCCCGCTTAACACTGCAAGTCGTAGGAGATGGATGGACTATAGGGGTCAAAGCCTTTTTCTGATAAATTGCGGCTTCTAAAGGCACACCCTTGCCACACGGAGCCCACTTGGTTTGGTGTGAAGACTTCGAGGTGTTTACGTCTAAGTTGACAGAGGCGTTTTTCATGGGATTAAAAGAAACGTAGTGTTTTCTAGTTTGTTTGTTTGGTGTGTTTTTTTGTTTTTTTTTGTTGTTTGTTGCATATTTGAATTTCAAATTGATTTCTGCGCCAGCCTTTGGGGACAGTTTGTTTGAGTCTGGAATAAATTGTACAAGCGTAGGCTTTTTAATACATTCTACACGTGCTGTGCCCGCTGACGCAAACTGTGTTTCTGCAGACTTTGTTAATTGAAGACCCAAAAACCCTAGATGTCCCAAGGACATGGATTCAAAGTGGTGTCAGCAAGAGGCATAGATCCTCATGAGCCCCCGCAATTGCGGGGGCTCACGAGGATCTATGCCTCTTGCAGTTGGATCGTGATCAGTTTTCCTCTGCACTGAACCGGTTAATTGTTTACTGATTTTGTCTTTTCTTGATATGCAAGATATTCAAATCCAGCACTCTGCCCCGTGACAGCAATGAGTAAGTCCGTTTATTGCGAAAAGCGAGATTTTCATTGTGTTACAATGAAAATCTCGCTTTCCATAATAATGGACTTGCTGCCTTTTTCTTCGTTCCAGGGACCGTGCTGGAGACGGAATTATCGATCAATTTCTTCAGTTTTCTACGGAATTTAAACATATTTCTTTGCGCCTTCACGAAAATCACACATGATCTCATTCACTTAAACCTTTCGCTGCCTGTTGCGCTTTTAGGTGATTGTTGCAGGAAGCGCTATCGATATCTCTTTTTTTTTTTTTAAAGGTTAAGAATATATGCACCACTGACTTTTATGACGAGAACCAAGAGAAAAGAAAAGCAAACGCAAACTCACTCCCGAGAGCCCCACAAAAAAGAGCGAAGCCCTCCCACACCTCTCTCTCTCTCCCCCCCCCCCCCGCACCACCCCTCCCCCCTCTCCCCTACCCCCCCTTCCCCCCCTTCCCCCCCTTCCCCCCCCCCCCCCGCCCTCCAATTCAATTCAATTCAATTCAGTTCAATAAACTTTATTTTTCCCGCTAGGGGCAATTAAAGTGGTCCGACAGACTCAGTGACTTAGATATACACAAAACTTACATTAAAATATGCCCACAATAATGATACAAACAATCAATTCAATTAAAATCTAATGTATTTAAAAACAGCCTAACATTAATAAATAAAATGTATGTAAAAAAAACAACATACGTGCACATATCAGCTCATATCACCACACAATGCACAGCTGTAAAAACTCATTGGTTAACACCCCAACCACCCTCCCACCCCACCCACGCACCCCACCCCCACCATTGCCATCCCCTTGCTACAGCATACGAATGATTACTGGGGAAAAACTCTGATGTCATTGCCACCGCATTAGTAATTTTGCTGTTGCCCTTTCAAGCACCGGCTTTTTGGGCTGAACTTGTCAGATGAAGGTTTTTAGGCCGGGAGTTTTTCTGTGGGTTTTTTTTTTAAAATATTTTTTCCCCTCCATCTGATCAGACCTAGAGGCAGTCGTGACGATTATACTCGTCAGGAAAATGAAATCGTGTTCGCGATTCGTTTTATTCGGATTTGAAATTGAAGAATTTGAGACGATTCAGCCGTAGGCACGGTTCAATCTGGAATTACCAAGGTCGAGCTGTCTTTCACGACTAATACGTAACATTTGTCGTTCACAGATCAGCGCGCAATTGCTGCAGGAAGCAAATGTTCCAGTCAGTGGGTGATAGTGAGGTTTCATTTGAGACAAACGACTCTCAACAACGAACGAGAGTGCACTCACAGTAGACAGACAGCTTGTACCATAGCATTGACAAGGCTCCAAACGTCTCCAAGAGGCACAATGCTTCCGGGCTCCTCAGGCTCTGTGCCTTGGTGACGTTTGGAGCCTTGTCAATGCTGCCGGGCTCCTTAAGCTCTGTGCCTCTTGGAGACGTTTGGAGCCTTGTCAATGCTTCCGGGCCCCTGAGGCTTTGTGCCTCTTGGCGACGTTTGGAGCCTTGTCAATGTTTCCGGGCCCCTGAGGCTTTGTGCCTCTTGGCGACGTTTGGAGCCTTGTCAATGTTTCCGGGCCCCTGAGGCTTTGTGCCTCTTGGCGACGTTTGGAGCCTTGTCAATGTTTCCGGGTCCCTGGGGCTTTGTGTCTCTTGGCGACGTTTGGAACCTTGTCAATGTTTCCGGGCCCCTGAGGCTTTGTGCCTCTTGGCGACGTTTGGAGCCTTGTCAATGTTTCCGGGCCCCTGAGGCTTTGTGCCTCTTGGCGACGTTTAATAATAATAATAATAATAATAATCAGTACTTGTATAGCGCCTAACCTCAGATTAGAGCTCTAGGCGCTTAACAAAAACTAATGTACAAAAATAACTAATTACAAAAATGCAATTTACAAAAAGTACAAAAAACTAAATACAACGCATACTGTAAACAAGCTATAAAGTCACCATTCAAAAGTGCTACGCTTATGGACTCATACTGGCATTCACACACACACTCACACACACACTACTTTTAACATAGATAGAGATGACATTAACATGACAGGTGTGTGACAAAGTCATTTGTAGCTGACAGAAAAAATATGGGTCTTTAGGGCTCGCTTAAATGCCTCTCTCGAATCCACGTATCTCAGTTCGTGTGGGAGGGAATTCCAAACAACTGGGCTTTGGTATCTGAATGACCTCTCACCAAACGACTTTGTTTTGACAAGAGGGATACGTAAAACTCGAGAGTCGGCAGCAGAGCGCAAATTCTGTCTTGAGGGCGTATACAGCTGGAGAAGAGAGGCAAGGTAGTGTGGGCAGGAACAGGTAATACAACTGTGAGTCATGCATGAAATTTTGTACTGTATCCTAGCTGTTACAGGTAACCAGTGAAGAGCAGACAGATGGGGTGTGATATGATCTGATCTAGGGACTCTAAGAATCAACCTAGCAGCTGAGTTTTGAATTTTCTGGAGTTTGCCAATCAGACACTGGGAACAGCCAGCCAAAAGAGCATTGCAGTAGTCTAATTTAGACAAAACAAAAGCGCAGACAAGTACTTTAGTTGCTTCAGGTGTCAGATAGTGGCGGACTGAAGCAATACGTCGCAGTTCAGTATAGGCGGATCTGCAAACGTTGTTCACATGAAGGCGCATGGACAGGTTACTATCAAGTGTGACACCCAGATTTTTTACATGGGCGGAGAAGGGGACAGTGGCACCACAGATTTGTAATGACTGGGGGAGTGTCAGCGTCTTTGTCAACCTCAGGGAAGCAATGATCATGGCCTCAGTTTTTCCGTCATTCAACTGTAATTTGTTGAAGTCATCCACATCTTAGTATCCAAGACACACTCCTGAAGGCTCTCGGTTGTGTCCATGATCTGATCAGGTGAACATGAGTCATGGAGTTGAGTATCATCTGCAAATGCATGATGTGATATAGAGAAACGGTTAAAGACACTGGCCAGTGGCTGGACATACAGGGTAAAGAGGACTGGTCCAAGAACTGAACCTTGTGGGACGCCAAAGCGCACGGTGGATGGGCTGGATAGTTTATCATTAACAACTATGCACTGAGTTCTGTCTGTCAGATATGAGGGCCTTGTCAATGCTTATGGTTGTTTGGCATCCTGTCTCGGAAGACAATGGGTATATGCGCTTGCTGGTTCAGTCACTGGAGTGACCTCTCCAGGGCGCAAGCCTGGGCGAAGTTTATGGAGATCCTGGGGTGCCCAGTCGTCAAGATCCCCCTCTCGGCCTCGCTGATGTATCCAAATGAATGCAAAGCAGTACGTTTGGCACCAGTTTGGCTGCACAGGAGCTGCCAGAACAGTGCGTGAATACAGGCAGCTGTCTGCCTTCGGGGCTCCACTCCTGATTTGAAAGGTTTACTCCCCCACATTTGGCCGTTGGATCCAACCTGATCTCCTCCGTCCTCTAGCCGTTGGCTGTCAGAAACAGCTCATCCGCCTAGTGGTGCAATGTGAACACCACCCCCTCACGTGGTTTAGCCCACCAGCTGAGGTGGTTTGCCAGGGTGTGGCGCTTGGAGCCAGCACGTGAGAGATTAAGGAGATGGATGAGGACCAGTGATGCCCGTCCGTCCTTTGTAGGACGCAGCTGCCGAACAGCAAAGGTGCTACCTCTATCCAGAGCCCCCTACACCCCTTATGGTACAAGATGGTTATCCGCCGTGATTTCGCCCTCATTCGTTGTTTGTAGTCGTTGGTTTCAAACGAAGCCTCACGAATGTGTACGGCTTAACTCATTTTACCCCAGACACAACACAGGAAAATATGGAATAAGGGCGCCAAGCTATTCTGGCATCACCCTTGAACTATTATGGTCGTTCTGTGTCCTGCACTGCAATGCAGTCTTCAGAGGACAACGGCAACATTTGGGGATTTCGGTGATGGGGTAGAATGAGTTAATGAGTTGAAAGCCGTAAGGTGAAAACTCACAGACCGGCACACACATTTACGAAACTGTCCGTGACTCGTGGAAGTTAACCCTTTGGCTGCCGGTAGCGCTTTTTTTTTTTTTTTTGTCGATCTGAATCCTGCAGGAAACATCTCGACAAAAACAGCGCCGCCGTGAGATGGCCTTAGTCGCCTGCTCGGCGTTAAACCCAAATAACTAACTAACAAATACAGCGCTATCGACAGCATAAGAGTTACTTTCGGTAGGGCTTTTTGTCGAGCTTATTCTTGCAGGAATCGGATCGACAAAAAACGCTACCGATAGCCAAAGGGTTCACATGACCTATATGAGGCCTTGACCGCCGGCTGTTGGAAATAATGTCCCGGAAACCCAAGCGCCGATTCCCTACTGGATAACCCTTCATGCCTGGGGCACACGGCCATGAATGAGGACAGTAGGAGGCATAGGTCCTCATGAGCCAACGCATCTGCCTCATGCATTTTGCGGTGTACCCGCAATCAAGGGGTTAGCCCGGCTGCAAGAGGCATAAGCCCCCATGAGCCCCCCGCAATCGCGGGGGCTCAAGCGGATTTATGTCTTTTGTTCGTCGTGTGTTCTTTATTCCGCCTCTGTTTTTGGCCCTATTTACGTCTGTGTTCTGTATGTGTGAATCGTGTCACACGCGCAATTCGTGATCACCGACAGTGAAAGGCAACAAGAATGTTTAACCCATTCAGCCCTGACGCACTACAGCAGGAAATGGGTCGACCATGATAATTCAAGGGTAGTGCCAGATTAGCTTGGCGCCTGTCGGCGCCAAGCTAATCTGGCACCACCCTTGAATTATCATGGTCGATCCATCTCAGTCCTGCAACTGTTGCATAGTCATTCAATGACGCCTCGAAAATTTGGGAAATAAGGCCGTCGGGCTGAGTGAGTTAATAGTGCGACTTTTACCAGAGAAACAAAATGATTTTCATAANATGCACTGTCTTTAAACATTTGCCCTCCTTCTAGAAAGCTGTGCTAATGCAGGCATAATGGCGATTTTTGTGTGTGGGCAGACATTAAATCGTTCGCGGCAAAAGCAAAACAGCTCAAACATATAAAACATAATAATAAGCACCGTGATCATATCATCGCTGACGCATCAATATTTCGTCAAAAACTTTCTTGCTATTATGGTGCCAATACGTGGGTTCAAAACATGTTTTAATGTCTGCTTCATGAGACTGCTTTGTGAAATAGTAAAGAGAAAAAAGCTTAGCTGGATTCCCTTGTGCATGTATCCACCAGTGCTATCTATAGCACTGAGGAAAGCATGCCCAGGCGGTTACATTTGTGCCTGTCCAGCACGACTGGTCAGACCTATGTAAACTTTGCTTGTCATTTGTTGTGTGTTCGAGCGGTGTGTGTTCTAAGAGAGTGGGGCGGGGAGGGGGGGGGGGGAGGGTTAAACAGGATCGTGCGAGGGGTGGGGAGGGGGGTACATACTTATATGCTGATATTTTTTCTATACTTTTCGATCTGTGATTGTGTAACTTGATTTGCAATGTAATTATGTATATATGGCTTTTGTATATATATATATATATATATATATATATATATATATATATATATATATATATATATATATATATATATATATATATATATATATATATATATATATATACTGTATGCCTAATTTAAATACCGAAATAAAGAATTCAAAAAAAAAAAAAAAAAAAAGAGAAAGAAAGTCAAGAGAGAGAGAGAGAGAGAACAACAACTGTACTCATCAGGGGTTTGTTTCCTCCAGAAAAATATTTCAGTCGAAAATACTTAACCGGAATCCATACTTTAACCCGAGGATGTAAATGTGGCTAAACAATTTCAGCAAGAGGCATAGATCATCACGAGCCCCTGCTAAAGCAAGGGCTCATGAGGATCTATGCCTCTTGCACATGACAAGAGTTGCAGGTCGAAATGATTACGCAAAACACCGGTGCTCTCATTTTCAGTGATTACAAGAGCATTAATGTCAGATGCGATTTTGCCAAACCCTACAGGCATGCTGCGAGTCCGAAATAAGACACAAACTGGCCTGGCCGTTGGAATGCCTGAAAAAAAAAGAAGAAAAAAAAAACCGCTTGGTTATCTTAATGGCTTTTCGTTTTTGTAATTTTGTAAGAGAATGTAAATGTGATTTTTTTTCTTCAAGTAAATGAGGCTTTTTTTGTTTGTTTGTTTTGTCTTAGGAATTTCACAATATCATGCCGTTTCCCTAGGCCCTTCTTGCGCATACTCGCATTTTAAGATCTTACTGCCTGTCAAATTTCCGGCAGGAAATTGACATGCTGTCATACGTTCCTCTGAAATGTACATGTTGAAATGCGAGCTTTTTAGGTTTACATTCCATTGACAGAGCGCCAAGCGGGTTGGATCCGCCAGCGTCAAGAAGACTCGGTCTATCCAGTTCTTACATCCAAATGGACACAATATAAGTTGAAGGAGGTCAAGGAACCATTGTACCCCGAAGGCCTGAGGGGTACAGTCGTTCATTTGCCCTCCCGAAGTCTTACAAGGGTCCGTACAGCAAACCCCTGCTACCCCATAGCGTATTTGTTTTCATTCCTCCACTATTTCGTAAAAGAAATTTAAAAAAAAATCTTCCGACCTGGATCACGCCAGACTTGACTGACGTCAAAGAAATATACATTAATGTTATACGTAATAACTTATGACGTAATTTTAGATCTTTCTTGACGTTGCCGTCACCAGTAGTGTGCCTGTTGTTTCGAACAACACTAAGTAACTGTGTACGCTTTGGTGATCTTTGTAGAACAAAGCTGGCATCCAGGACGCGTCTGAGAACTGAAAGAGGGCTACAAAAAGTCCGCCATTAGTTGCTACAAGGGTTTTTGTAGTGAAGTCACATGGTACAGTTTGCGCTAAAGGAAGTGGTCGTGTGACGTAGGCATGAAAATAATATAAGTTTTTGGTCGGAGGGGTATGCTACACGGACCCTTGTAGGCCTGAGGGAGGTCAAAGGAAACATTGTACCCCGAAGGCCTACAAGGGTCCGTGCAGCAAATCCCTCCAACCAATAACGTATTTGTTTTCATTTCTCCTCCACTATTTTCGTAAAAGAAATCAAGAAGACATCTTGCGACCTCAGTGGATCACGCCAGACATGACTGACGTCAAAGGAATATTCCTTAATACATAATAGACTTATGGCGTAATTTAAAATACGTCATCACGTTGCCGTCTCCAGTACTGAGTGTGCTTGTTGTTTCGAACAACACTAAGTAACTTTGTACTTTAGAACGTTTGGCGATCTTTTATAGAAGTGACAAAACTGGCATCCAAGATGCGTCATCCAGAGGGCTACAAAACGTCAGCCATTTTTCGCTACAGGGGTTTTTATATCACGGTCACATGGTACGGTTTGCACTAAAGTGACTGGTCGTGTGACGTAGGGAGGAAAACAAAATGTCTTATGATAGCCGTGGGACAGCTCTGACCCCATTGTACACATCTTATTGGCCAAATGCAGACCAAAAGGTTACTATGAAAGGCTTGAGTGAAGGCTGAGAGCCGTGAAGCTCAAAAGGACAGACCAGTACGTTTTATTTTTAACCCTTTGGCTATCGGTAGCAGTTTTTGTCGGGATGTTTCCTGCCGGATGTCAGGGTGTTGTTATTCCAGTCGGAGTTATCGCGACAAAAACCGCTACCGACAGCCAAAGAGTTGATCCGATAACGTATAAACAAAGGCTAATGGACCGACGTCGGCCGCAGTCGGCCCGCGTACCACCATGGATGTCAGAGTTTGATGGACCCAGTCGTTTTGTCACTGGAAGGATCCAACCCGCAGGACCAAAAATGCGTCAATTGGAGAGTAAAACTACAAAGTTCGCATATTAACATATGCTTCTCGGAACAATGTATGACACTCTGTTATTGTGATGCCGGAACTCCCTTGGAAGTTGAGACGAAAATGGCATGTTATTGTGTAATTTCTGAGAACAAAAATCCTCATGTAGGCTACTTGCACACACACACACACACACACACACACACACACACACACACACACACACACACACACACACACACACACACACACACACACACACACACACACACACAAGTGTTATTTTCGGCGTAGGTGAAGCGGCACAAGGTTTATTTGTGGTGCAGAGGTTAGCGCGACGTCTAGTATGTTCCAGTAAGTCCCTGCGACTTGCAGATGCAGTTGCTGATGAGAATCTAAGCCTCTTGAGGGCAGTGACTCTGGGGTCCTTGGGCCTGAATATTCGCCTGTTGCCAGTAGGCCGCACGGGTCTCATCTTTTCGCACCTCTGCTCTTCAAAAAGATAACACCGTTGGGTCGAAAGAATCTGAACACCGCCACCCAACTGCAAGAGGTATAGATCCTCATGAGCCCCCGCAATTGCGCGGGCTCATGAAGATCTATGCCTCTTGCTAACACAATTTGAGTCTATATTTCTGGGACGTCTAGTTTGTGTGTTGTGTGTGTGTGTATGTGTGATTGTGTGTGTGTGTGTGTGTGTGTGTGTGTGTGTGTGTGTGTGTGTTTGTGTGTGTGTGTATGTGTGATTGTGTGTGTGTGTGTGTGGTGTGTGTGTGTGTGTGTGTGTGTGTGTGTGTGTGTGTGTGTGTGTGTGTGTGTGTGTGTGTGTTTCTTGAATTTAACGAAGATTGTAGAAACACATTGTGCGTCAGCTTGGCACTGAAGAGGGGAAACTACTTCGCTCAGGTCAGATCGTCATGCCCCACAAGAGGCTATAACAGCATCATTACGTCGTCTGGACATTGGATGCTGTATGTCTGGGGTCTGTGCTGGTCAGTGATTTTGGACCTTACGGCCTACGGCCGTAAGGTCCAAAATCACAGACCAGCACACAGCTTTGACTTTTGCCGCAAAGGGCAGGAATGAAAAGTCTACGATCACAATTTTTTAAAATTAAAAAAAAATGATTTATGTTTTTCACGAGGAAATCCTGTTAGCGCGAAGTAAATCCTGTTCGCTGGAGAAGTAAATGAGCCAGAAAGACGCATGATAACATCGTGAATGGCGTTGAGTAAGTTGCCAGATTTAACGAAGCGAGGTAGAGACAAATTGACCAGTGTGTTTTCAACCCTGTGGTATGACCTAACCGATTTTGTCCCAACGCCCCACTGGCAGGAGATAGCTTGACCAAGATAATTCAAGGGTAGTGCCAGACTGATTGGCTTGGCGCCTTCAGGCGCCAAGCCAATCTGGCACTACCCTTGAATTATCATGGTCAATCCATCTCCTGCAACGGGTACATAAGTTTTAGGCAACACCTCCAAACTTTGGGACAGATAGCAACGGGGCTAAACGGTTCCACCATGTCAGTGGCTTCGCAAACAGCACCATCGCAGTACGCGAAAAGTCATAGGGCCGACATCGGTCCGATGGCCTTTAATTTGGTGATACGACTGTAATGTTTTCAGGCACCATTGCTCTCACCCGTGTGTGAAAGCCTTGTTAACACGGTCGCCCTATGCCTCTTGCAGTTCAAAGGATGCTGATGGTGTGTTGCAATCTCGGTGTCTTTTCATGTTAATTGATTTAAGCCTGATCCAAAACTTCCAAGGGCTTTTAATGATTACTGCACTAAAGAAAAATCATGCTGATGAGAGATCTCGTCGCAACATAAAAGGTAGGGGGCTGGGGTGGGGGAGTTGTAGGGGGTTTGGGGAGGTAGGCTCTTGTTTGCAAGTCAGGACCGGTCAGAACGATGTATAAAATGCGAGGTGGACATTTCTCGTATAAACTGGAGGGTGTGTCTGTTGCTGGTACGACATCATGTAAGTCCATTATTCCTTTTTTTTGTCAGAGGACACTTGCAGGGCCATATAATCCACACTAAAAATAACTTTAACTCATTCACGGCCAGCCGCATCCGGATGCGCGGCTTATACCGCGCATCCGGATGTGGCTGGCCTCGAATGAGTTTTTAAAAAAACTGACCAATACTCGTGCGAGGAACATAGACGTAATATAAGATTTGGGGCGGTCCGTGGCGCAGTGGTTAAGGCGCCTGCCACCAATGCTAAAGGTGCGAGGTTCGATTCCGGGTTGCGGCGTCGGATTTTTCTCCTCTAGTAAGTGTCACCGTTAATTCGGGAGGACCGTCGGGGGTTCTTTCTCCGGGTACTCCGGCTCTTCCTCCCCCTCCACTTTGGTATCAGTTTCAGCCAACTTAATAAAATTTCAAATACAAAACGATTTCCAAATACCGTCAGTAGCTCGCTTGAGCTTGCCCTTAGCACCACGTGAATGTTCTGTGTTTACGTACAGTGTGTGAGTGAATGCGTGTGATTCACGTGAGCGTGCTTGTTGGGTTCAGTTCGCGGCTACATTCTGCGCATTGAGTTATATTATAAATATGAGAAATGCGCCATATAAATGCTATGCATTATTAAGATGTCTTTATTGCCAGTCGGTGCCGCCAAAACTGACTAGGGCTTCTCATTATTACTATGCTGAAGAAAAATAATGCCGATAACAGACCTAATTGCAACATAAACAGTGTGTGTGTGTGTGGGGAGGGGGGGGGGAGGGGGGATAGAGGGGATGGGAGAGGAGGGGAGGGGTTAAGGAATGGGACTGTTCTTCGCTACACGTCAGGACTGCAGAACTATTTATATAATAATAATAATAATAATAATAATAATAATAATAATAATACTCTTCTATAACGCAATATCCCCACAAAGAAAGGCTCAAAGCGCTTTACATCTAGATAATCTAATTAATTGAAATTAACTAACTAAAGTACCGACAACGTACAAAAAACACAATCAATGATTCATAGGTCCACTGAAATGCACACTGATATAATGCGGGGTGGATATTTATGGCATAACTGGACAATCAATGATTCATAGGTCCACTGAAATGCACACTGATATAATGCGGGGTGGATATTTATGGCATAACTGGAGTGCGTGGCGGTCTTTGGGACCATATCACGAAAGCGCATTCAATTCATTACTCTGTGTGTGAGGACACTTGATCGGTCATATCCACACGTGTAACATTGGGTAGGCCTATACAATCTGTCTAGGAATCGTTATTATTTATTCCTTTTGCTGTCGGTGGCGCTTTTTGTCGAGGTGATTTCTACAAGACTGAATCACCTCGACAAAAAGCGCTACCGACAGCCAAATTGAAAACATGATTTAATATATGAGCATGTCTGTGATTTTGGACCCTACCGCAGAAAGCCGTAAGCCCCATAAACACGGACTATTACACTTTCAGTCCGTGGAAAATTTCAGTACACTGTGCTTTGATCTGTTTATAGCATGTATTATGCTACTGAACCTGTGATCTTGCTGTATGCAACCGGTTCTTGATATGTCTCTATGACACATCATTGCCGCCTTAGACTGAACAGTCTCTGACTCCCTCCACCAGTGGAAATCTGAATGAGGTCAGCAAGCGGCATAGATCGTCATGAGCCCCTGCAATTGCGGGGACTCATGAAGATCTATGCCTCTTGCAGATATACATAACCCTCACCGCAGAATTGTCTCTGGATCGAGTTTCCTCCAGACTCCCACAGGTAATACGTTTTCTATGCGGACTGCTCTCAGGAGACAGCAATTTGGCCGTAAATCGACCTTAGAACTTCGCCGGGCTCACAAGGGTACGATAAACGTAGCCGTGATGTATCCTGTAATAAAACCGATAGGACAAGATTTCCATAACTTGAAGTGGCATCACACTGGATAGCTGGCATTCGAGAAAGTCCCCGAGAAGAAGTAGAACGACTGTGCTATCAATACTGGACGGCGGTCTGCGAGTGCTTTTGTGTCTGGCGAGCAACACTAGAGATCTGATAGTGGTAACATTTTCGTAATTATCATTACTGGTGGCATTTTGTCGTAATTACCATAATTGCATTTTTTTATCGCTAAAAATCTAGAACTGGATCGAACGCACTAGCTCGCCAGATCCGCGTGATAGTAAACCCAGTGTGCACAAGGTCCTCGGGCCGACGTTGGACGCAGATGGCCCCGCGCACGGCTGTGCGCGGGGCCATCTGCGACCAAAGTCGGCCAGGAGGACCTTGTGCACACTGGGCGGGATTGGCCCCCCAGGGGGCCTAGTCTGTTGTCACCAGGGCATCAGAGCAGTGCTATTACTTACTTACTTACGCCTGTCACCCCTACCCGGGTATAGGCCGTCGACGAGAGACCTCCAGCAACTCCTGTCCTGTGCTTCTCCTTCGATTCTACTCCAGGTGGTTCCCAGTCTCTTGATGTCTGCTTGGAGGTCTCGACGCCAGGAGTTTCTCGGCCTACCTCTTTTCCTCTTTCCCTGGGGGTTCCATGACAATGCCTGCCTAGTGATACTGGAAGCTGGCTTTCTCAGACTGTGACCGATCCATCCCCATCTTCTTCGCCCAATTTCATTCTCTGCTGTTATCTGCTCTGTTCTCTCCCAGAGTCTGACGTTGCTGATCTTCTGTGGCCAGTGGATTTTCAAAATTCTTCTAAGGCAACTGTTCATGAAGGTCTGTACTCTGTTGACTGTGGTTTTTGTCAATCTCCATGTCTCTGCTCCATATAGGAGAACTGCTTTTACATTGGAGTTGAAAATCCGGACTTTGGTGTGTTGTGACAGCTCTCTGGAACTCCACACTTTTTTCAACTGGAGAAAGGCTGCTCTGGCTTTACCGATTCGTGCTCTGACATCTGCATCAGTGCCGCCTTTTTTTGTCTATGATGCTCCCGAGATAGGTGAAGGACTCCACCTCCTCCAACGGGGTGCCAGCAAGCAAGACTGGTTCTTCCCTGGTTGCGTTCAGCCTCATTGTCTTTGTTTTCTGTTTGTGAATGGTGAGGCCCACTTGGGACGAGATGTCAGCAAGCCTCGTGGTCTTGTCCTGCATTTGTTGATGAGTGTGGGACAGTAATGCCAAGTCGTCTGCAAAATCGAGGTCGTCAAGCTGTGTCCACAGTGTCCACTGTATTCCACTTCGTCTGTGCTCTGTGGTCATCTTCATGACCCAGTCTATGGCCAGTAGGAAGAGGAACGGAGACAGCAGACACCCCTGCCTGACACCAGTTCTGACCTGGAGCTCTCTGGTGAACTGCCCTTCGTGGATCACGCGACATGTCATGCCATCATAGCTGCTCTTGATCAGGCGGACGAGCTTTGTGGGTACACCGTAGTGTCGTAGGAGTTTCCACAGAGTCTCTCGGTCCACGCTGTCAAATGCTTTCTCATAATCCACAAAGTTGACGTACAGCGGGGAGCTCCACTCCAGAGACTGTTCCACGATGATGCGGAGAGTGGCGATCTGGTCTGTACATGATCGGTTCTTCCTGAATCCTGCTTGCTGGTCTCTCAGCTGGGGGTCAACGGAGCTCTTCATTCTCTCTAGGATGATCCTGTTGAAGACCTTTCCTGGTACTGACAGCAAAGTGATTCCTCTGTAGTTGGAACACTTGCTGAGGTCGCCTTTCTTGGGAAGCTTGATTAGGTACCCCTCCTTCCAGTCAGTTGGCATCGCCTCCTCTTCCCAGATCTTTCCAAACAGTGGGTACAGCATCTCAACTGTTGTCTCTAGGTCTGCTTTCAGAGACTCCGCTGGGATGCCATCTGGCCCTGCTGCTTTGCCATTCTTCAAAAATGCCACTGCTTTTCTGATCTCTTCCCGGCTGGGTCTGTCACAGCTGATGGGTAGGTCGGTCTCTGCCGGCTGGATGTCGGGGGGGTCGGGTGGGCTAGGTCTGTTCAGTAACTCTTCAAAATACTCGGCCCATCTGTCGAGTTGGTCTGCTCTGTCTGCAATAGGCTTGCCTTCTTTGTCTTTTACTGGTCTTTCTGTATGGCCATACTTACCCGACAATCTTCTGGTAATGTCGTAGAGCTGTTTCATGTTGCCGCTGCCTGCTGCCTTTTCTGCCTCTGCTGCCAGGCTGTCTGTGTAGGCCCTCTTGTCTGCCCTGATACTCCTCTTCACCTCGCGGTTGGCTTCCCAGTATTCCCCCTGTGCCCTTACTTTGGCTGCTCTCGTGCGACTGTTGTTGACCGCTGCTTTCTTCTGCTTCCTCGCTTCTATCTTCTTCAAGGTCTGTGCCGACAGCCAGTCCTTGTGGTGGTGTTTCCTGAACCCTACAGTGTCTTTGCAGGTTGAGTTCAGCGCCTCTCTAACTGCCTTCCACTGCTGCTCTGTGGTGACCGCCTCCTCTTCATTTACTAGCTCCTGTAGCGCTTGAAACCGGTTGGACAGCACCAGTTTGAACTCTTCTCTAACTCCAGTTTCTCTCAAGAGGCCTACATTATAGCGCTGTCTTCTTGTCGTCTCTGTGCGGCTTTTCTTTAGCTTGAGCTTCATTCTTAAGGTAAGCAGATGGTGGTCTGAGGCGACATCTGCTCCCCTCCTCACTCGAACATCTTGAAGGGATCTTCTAAATTTCTTGCTAATGCAGATATGGTCTATTTGGTTCTCTGTTGTATGGTCAGGTGAGACCCAAGTTGCTTTGTGTATTCTTCTGTGTGGGAAGATGCTGCCTCCAATGACAAGTCGGTTCAGAGCACAAAAGTCTACAAACCTCTCCCCGTTCTCACTCATCTCCGAGCCTAGTCCCTGTCTCCCCATCACCTCTTCGTATCCGGTGTTGTCCTCCCCTATTTTGGCATTAAAATCGCCCATGACGATGGTGATGTCTCGCTCCGCACATTTGTCCACGGCACTCTGGAGTCGGTCGTAGAACTCTTGTTTCTCTTCCTCGTCACTGTCATTGGTGGGCGCATAACACTGGATGACGTTCAGCTTGAGCTTTTTCTTGGTTCTAAAGGCTGCTGTTATAATTCTTGGCCCAAGAGGTTCCCAGCCCATCAGCGCTCCCTGTGCCACTGGTGACAGCATGAGTGCTACTCCTTCTGTATGGGGGGCATTCTCCTCTTCATGACCTGAATACAGAACCATCTCCCCACTTAACAGCCTTTTCTGGCCAGACTGTGTCCATCTGGCTTCACTGATGCCTAGCAGGGAAATGTTGTACTTTTGCATTTCCGCTGCTATCTGGGCGGCCTTGCCGCTCTGGTACATGGTCTTGACGTTCCATGTGCCCATGGTTGTATCCCTGGATAGAGAGAGGCGGCTCGGTCCTGTGGCTTCCGAAGACTTCCGGCTTTCACCACAGGACGTCATAAGTCTTCTAGTAGAAGAACCTTCCTCCTCCAGGAAAGGAATTACTGTTAGTCTTTTCGTCGGCGTTTTTGTAGCTATTTCCTTTTTTGCAGGGTGGGGAAGCTACCCCCACGCCCAACCCCCTTACTAGGAGGACCAGGGGTTTTCTGTCGGGGTCACCTTCCCTTAGACCATGTTGGTTCACGGCACCTTATTTCATTCGGTGCACCCCTCTCACGAGGGACCCCTATCCACCACCCAGGGGACGCGCCTCAACGCCGTATGGTCCCAGCGCGAGGGAGCAGTGCTATTGCAACACTGGAAATATCCCTGTGACAAATGTCACATAAATTAGTATCGGTAAACCGCCAAATGTCATCAATCTCTCCGGTCAGCTCCTGTGTCTCTAAACCCCGTGACTTCTACAGACGATACCGCTCGGCGAAAACCACGCGTAACCAACGCGTCTTTTACGCCGAACAGTTTCGTCAGTAAGCAGTCAATGAATCAATAAATCTTTATTTTACGACGGTGAAGATATTAACACAGTCAGTGACTATGTCATTTTTTCGTACCTGCCGTTGCTAATACTACGACTAAGTACAAAATATACATAAAACAGGGACATCAAAGCACAGTGATACAAAATATACAAACACACGCATGCACGCACAAACGCACACACGGGGTCTATAGCGAGGTTACGTTTGCGACGAAAGACTCCCAACAACGAAAGAGAGCGACGTGACGGCGAACAACCAATGTGTACCACAAGCATAGAAAACGCTTCGAAAAACACCAAGAGGCATAGATCCTCATGAGCCCGCCGGGCTCATGAGGATCTATGCCTCTTGGAGATGTTCGGAGTGTTGTCTATGCTTATAACAGAAGCTGGTTGTCCGCCGAGACTTCGCTGTTGTTCGTTGTTGCGAGTGTTTCGTTTCAAACGTAACCTCAGTGACAGTCTTTCCAGATTGTACTAGTCCTGAAATGGTGCAAAGAAGTACGTAACGGAGAAAAAAAAAAACACTCTTAGAAATTTCAGTTACAACACAATTTATTAATATTTCGGGTAAATACCCTTTTTCCATATAGACAAACAAATACAGAGATCAGTCGTTACTTATCTTCATTTATCGCAGAAGAAATGTGGCAACTGAAATGGTGCATCTTTTTAGTGTTCATCTCTCTTTCTGGAGATGCATATTGGCTGTCCCCCATTTGGTGATTTGCATCGACCGATACGTGTTCTCGACGACTCACTGATTTAGTTACGGCAGCCATCTTAACTTGGGAAATTGAGGTCAGTGGGCCACAGGCTTCATCAACCTGTGTATCATTCAAAACAGTCACTGGAGTGCTGGTATGCATACCAGCACGCAGGTAAGGAGATACATTTTTTTAACCCTTTGGCCGTCGGTAGCGCTTTTCAAAATGTCGCCATGATACGTGCTGAAATCATCACGAGCAAAATGCACCATCGACGGTCTAAAGAGCTGATACTTGCATACACCGCATCTTGTTTAAGACTGATTTTTAGTCTACTGATCTGCCCATTTTTATACCTTTTCCGCCGTCAGATGGCGGCCGAAGTAACGCGCTTGGCCTTAACCCCTTAATTGCCGAGGAAAAAAAAAAAACGAACGCGATCCAACCGCAAGAGGCATAGATCCTTATGAGCTCCCGCGACTGCGTCCGGGGCTCATGAGAGTCTATGCCTCTTGCTGATACCAATTTGTGTCTATGTTCTATGGACAGTTTTGCCGGCTTTTTACGCACATTCTCTTGAGAACTGAGAATTTTTTCCTGTTTCCAGTAATGATCGGCAATGTACTTCCCTTGAGACTCGTCTTCTACGTTAACCTCTTCACGGCCGACAAAAATGCGAAGCCAATCCAACTGCAAGAGACATAGATCCTCATGAGCCCCCGTCATGGCGAGGGCTCAGAGGATCTATGCCTCTCACTGACACCAATTTTGCATCCATGTTCTTTGGACTCTTTGGCCTTGAATTGACAAAGATTTCAGGAACACAGTCTGCGTCCAATGGTCCACAGGGAAGGGGTTAAGTCATCAAGGTTAAAGACCTAACACCAAATTGTGTGTTGATCTGTGATTTTTGGACCTTACGGCTCTGAAGCCGTAAGGTCCAAAATCACAGAACAACACACACATGTCCCCAGATATAGCGCATGTAACCGTCTCGCTAATTAGCTTCCAGCGCCGCCTAAAATATACCCGCAGTCCCGTCGTCCACAATTGACCAGAAGCAGTGTAGCTATTATGAGTCGAAGGGTGGACCCACTTTCTCAGTAAAGGCAGACCCTCGAAGGCTCATTCCCGCCGTGAGATGGCCTTAGTCGCCTGCTCGGCGTTAAACCCAAATAACTAACTAACTCATTCACGCTGCACTTTGCTGTAGGGGCGAGGGGTCACATGCGATTCTGTCAGCCCTCTTCAAGTTGTCGGCCGGGGATCAATTCACTAATCACATCTTTATGAGGTTCTTAAGGATGTCGTTTGTTCTACAGCGTGTATTGTACGTCTTAGACATGAACCCAGATAACTTCCTCCATCGTAAGATATAAATGCCCAATCTCTTCCTAGCAAGAGGGATAGATTTTCATGAGCCCCTGCCTTGCTTACAAAGTTTTCAGCTTGGCCAGCCTTGCTGACTGCACTGAGGAAAAGGTCGCCGTGAGAGTTATGAATGGGGCATAATTTGATCCACTTTGAGTGTCTGTTTATTTCAGAGTCCGCAGAATCCCCTCCGGAGCTTGTTATGACAGAGCAGTTATTTTTATAACGCAAAAAAAAATATAATTCATGGTCTTCTTGGAGGAAGTATCGAATAATGTATTTCTTGTTCGTTGTATTTTTTTGTTGTTGTTTTTTTTTTTTTTTTTTTTTTTTTTTTTTTTTTGTCTCTTTGATCAGTTTCTGGAATGTCACGATACGGAGGAAAGCTAATTTAAAAATAATTATGCGCTTAAGAAATTATTATTATTATTATGTTGTTGTTGTTATTGTTGTTATCATTAATATTGTCGTCCCTGTTGTTGTCTTTGTTATTATGGAAGGGGGGGGGGGGGGAGAGCTTGGTTTTGGTCACTAGGGGACTGATTGGCCATGATAGCTCAAGGATAGTGCCAGATTAGTTTGGCGGCAACTGTCGTGGTCGAAACATTGCCCCGGCTTGCGTTGTTTAAATATAGACTTCTTCAGTCCGACCACTGGGACAGCCATAAGGTATAACCAGTGACATAAATAGCAAATATATTATGTAATATATGTCTCTGGTATAACATGGTGTCAAGATGCAGTCGCTAGCGTTTTTACTTCCGAACAGTGTTTGAGACAGATTGACCACCGCGCAGGCCTCAATGTGTGCGTTCGAACATCAAAGACGTTTTCGATCGAGTCAAAGCACACCTGTTGTTTCTCCGGCTCAAGGGAAATAAGACTATGAAGTTCTAGAACGCGAAATAACCTTATTTAACGATCTTGCGTCCCTTTTCCCACTTCGTCTGTGAAGAAACGTTATTGTCAGTTTCTTAGTCATACACAAATCAGTAGTAAATTTGATGCGTGATTGACTTCGCCATTCGTAACTACATGTATGATGATGAACTCATTGTGTTCCAGGTACGAAATCACCACATTTTAGAGTTATCCTCTGAGGACTGCATTACAATTTAGGAGACATATCGACCATGATAGTTCAAGGATGGGGCCAGAATAGCTTGGCGCCTATAGACGCCACGCTATTCAGGACCCACCCTTGAACTTTCATGGTCGAGCCATATCGTGCTGTGGTGTGTCGGGACTGAATGAGTTAAGACTGCGCTGGGGACATACCATAGTCTGAACCACAGGCATGGGATGATCGTTGTGTGATAGATCACCTCTTAGTACGAGTAGTAGGAATAGCGGAAGCTATTTCCTGCTACCCCCGTGCTAAGACTGAGGTGATCCCAAGCACACAGCAATCATCCTGTGCCTGTGGACTGAACGACCAGCCGGCCTGACAATGTAGTCTCTACCGTAGTAACAAAGATCTAGAAATTAGACACACAGTAAAATATCAAATACATTATAAGACTAATGCTTGTAATTTGACAAAATTTAATTTGCTCGCTCTCATACGCAAAAATGAAGCATAGCCAACGGGAGGCAAAGGTTATTGAGCGGCGGTTCCGTACAAAGTGCGTTCTGTGCGATTGTTTCCCCTTACTCGCTGTTCTATCTGTGACTGCCCGCATCTTACAAGAGGCGAAACCACTTTATATGTAACCCATTTTAACCCCAATGCCGCATTTTTTTTTTTTTAATGGAGGTGTCACCTAACGACTGTGTACCGGTTGCAGCAGATGGGTCGACCATGATAATTCAAGGGTAGTGCCAGATTAGCTTGGCGCCGTCGGGCGCCAAGCTAATCTGGCACTACCCTTGAATTATCATGATCGATCCATCTCCTGGTGTGGTGCGTCAGGGCTAAATGGGTAAAAAAAAAAGATTTGCTGGCCTCTGCCATGGACATGACTGATTCGTGTGATTTACCTCTTGTTAAATTATGTGTCTAAATCATAGTACTGGTTTTAACCCCCTTGGGTGTCGGTAGCGGTTTTAGTCGCGATGATTCCTGCACGAATCATTGCGACTAAAACCGCTACCGACACAACCAAAGGGTTAAATAATATTTATTATTATATATATAATTAAATTATATTTGGTTGCCGGTTCCGAAAGGCATCATGAATCACACTCTGACTGGTTGTCTCCCTCTTAGAAAACCAGTATGCACATAAGACTTTAACCATTTGGTAAACACTTCTACTGACGCAATCCTCTTCACCCAGTGCACGTGCGTCAGCCCTCCAAATATCGTTTTCAATATCGTTTTGCCGTCAGTACTTGTAGGGATAATTTATTTTTTTTGCTGAGAGATGGCGCTTCAGTTTGTATTTATTATTTATCTATGGAGTTATGTCCTTACGTCTAAAAGAGGCACAGGTTCTCACGAGCCCTTTCCGACCGCATGGGCTCACGAGAATCCATGCTTGTTTCAGACGTAGCAACGCTTTCATGGACCACGGCTCGCAGTGGCTTTAAATTGTGACTGCGTGATCAGTATTGAACTCATTCTACCCCAACACCGAAATCCCAACATATTGCCGTTGCAGTGCAGGACACAGATCGACCATGATAGTTCAAGGGTGATGCCAGAATAGCTTGGCGCCTACGGGCGCCAAGCTATTCTGGCATCACCCTTGAACTATCATGGTCGATCCTTATTTTGCTGTGGTGTGTCTGGGGTAGAATGAGATAAGCGCTTACATGAGTGCCGAAAAAAATTGAACATACCCAACTGCAAGAGATATAGCGCGGTCGCGGCTGCTCATGAGGATCTATGCCTCTTGCTGAAACCACTTTGTATCCACGTTCCTTTGAGGGCTGGGGCTATTTGACGTTGAATTTACGATTAAAAGCGTTGAGTGCTTCGCCGTAACATGTACAAGTAGGAACATGTTGTGTAAAGAGGCCTTGTGACATTTGTTTTCTGAGTTTATGGTTTACGATTTATGACACAATTTATATTACTATGATGAAGTAGGCATTGTGTTCGCAAGAGGGCAAAATGGAAAGTAAATGCGTAACCATCACTTATCTCTTTTACCTCCAGAACCAACAGCTGCAAAGATAGACCAGAACAGGTCATACTTTGTTTTATTTTGTTTATTTGTTTTAGTTTGTTTGTTTTAGTTTGGTTAATTTGTGTGTTTGTTTGTTTGTTCGTTCTTTCGTTCGTTTGTTTGTTTATACCTGTTCGTTTGTTTGTTCGTTCGTTTGTTTGTTTGTTTTTATTTGTTTGTTCATTGGTTTGTTTGTTTGTTTGTTGTTGTTTGTTTGTTTGTTTGTTTTAATATGAACATAACTTCCAGTACATTCATGTCAGAGATGTGCCTGGTTTTTTTGTTGTTGTTTTGTTTTGTTTTTTTTACTAGACCTTTCTGTTCCAGAGCCAAAAATACATATTTGATTAGGAGACAAAAGAACACCACGTGAACAACGGAATGTACACACGGACAGAAGTGGTCATTTGTTTAAAAGCCGTACATTGAGTCTGCTTACATGCCCGCAAATATTGTTTAGAACATTAGGGCAGAAGCTAAAAGCATGTCCATGACTGTATTCTCAATAAATCTTTGATGTTCAATCGGCGTGATGGGTGTTCGCCAAATGAACTTCGCTAGCGCACAGGCAAGGGTCGACGCTAGCCCTTTGGTTGTCGGTAGCGCTTTTTGTCGCGATGATTCCTGCAGGATGTCAGGGTGTTGTTATTCCTGCAGGATGTCAGGGTGTTGTTATTCCTGCAGGATGTCAGGGTGTTGTTATTCCTGCAGGATGTCAGGGTGTTGTTATTCCTGCAGGATGTCAGGGTGTTGTTATTCCTGCAGGATGTTAGGGTGTTGTTATTCCTGCAGGATGTCAGGGTGTTGTTATTCCTGCAGGATGTCAGGGTGTTGTTATTCCTGCAGGATGTTAGGGTGTTGTTATTCCTGCAGGATGTCAGGGTGTTGTTATTCCTGCAGGATGTCAGGGTGTTGTTATTCCTGCAGGATGTCAGGGTGTTGTTATTCCTGCAGGATGTCAGGGTGTTGTTATTCCTGCAGGATGTTAGGGTGTTGTTATTCCTGCAGGATGTCAGGGTGTTGTTATTCCTGCAGGATGTCAGGGTGTTGTTATTCCTGCAGGATGTCAGGGTGTTGTTATTCCTGCAGGATGTCAGGGTGTTGTTATTCCTGCAGGATGTCAGGGTGTTGTTATTCCTGCAGGAATCATCGCGACAAAAAGCGCCAACGACAGCCAAAGGGTTAGACTGATCTAAAATTCCCTGTACCTCGATGTTGGTCTTCTGCGAGACAGAACACGAAGTAAAATGAATTTTAAAATTTTGTTGTGAATACCACCGCCTGTGAATAAGCTAGGAAACCAAAAGACGGTAAATCCGTTTATGTGAAAAGCGAGATTTTGATTGTAATGCAATGCAAATCTCGCTTTTCACAAAAATAAACTTACGGTCTTTTGGCTTCCTTGGTGAGAAGTGCATTAGGAAAACAGCTAAGAGCACATGGCTGCATTATAGTTAGCCTACATCATGATGGTTTCACATTATTTCCCCTGAGGCGGCTCTTACCGTCTAGGCTTTGCAGTTTCAGAGCCGAAGACCCGTATTTGGAATAACACAATAACGGAGGGTAATCGATCAGACGATGTGATGTAATCTGTATTGACGGAGCAAAGTTTCCTTTGCCAATGGCGTGGAAGGGGTTAGGTTATTTTCGTAGAGTTTACCAGCAACAAAAGCATACCTCTGGAGTGCTGCTTTGTGATTTTTTTTTCTTTCACATTTACGAACTTTGCACGATATCACAAAAGCGTCATGACAGCACAAGGGTAGGCACGGTATCGAAAAGAAAACTGCGGGAAGGCTTCTGATGGGTGGAGTGGAGCGCGTATGAGCCTTTCCGAGCACAGAGATCACTGTACTGAACTCAAGGGGAGAGTCTGAAAAGCTTGGCGCCTACATAGGCGCCAAGCTTTTCAGACGCTTCACTTTTCAGTTCAGTAATGCAGGCGCCAAGCTTTTCACACTCACCCCGGGTGAACAGTCTCCCAACTGTATCAGACGCTGCCTTTGAGTTCAGTTCAGTTCATGCAGGCGCTAATCTTTTCAGACTCTCGCAACACTCTCCCAAATTTTCAGACGCTAAGGCCTTTGATTTTAGTTCAGTTCATGCAGGCGCCAAGCTTTTCAGACTCTCCCCACTCTCTCCCAACCTTTTCAGACGCTGCCTTTGAGTTCAGTTCAGTTCGTGCCGGCGCCAAGCTTTTCAGCCTCTCCCAACACTCTCCCAACTTTTTCATGCGCTAACCCGGCTTTGAGGTCAGTTCAGAAGATGAAGGCGCCAAGCTTTTCAGACGGTCTCCATAAGTTCAGTTCCGTTTTTGAAGGCGTTAAGCTTCTTGGACTCTTGTTGAACCGTGTGCATATAGGCGTTAGACGTGGGACTACCTCCGGCATTTTGCGCGGGCACAACTTTAGGGTAGTTATTCCCATGCTTTCAAGCAAACTGATGCCACACTAGTTGTCTCCCTCGATTCGCTACCGCTGATCAGCAGTGTGGACTGATCCTTCCTGTCGTTTAGCTTTCTTTTCTTTTCTTTCTTTTGTGTGTGTGTGTGTGTGTGTGTGTGTGTGTGTGTGTGTGTGTGTGTGTGTGTGTGTGTGTGTGTGTGCTTCCCCCCACATCCCCCTTCTTCTTCTGATCTCCCCAGCGGCGAACGCAGCCATGTGCCCGTGAAGGTTAGTTACTTCGGGTTTAACGTCCACAGCACCGAGGTGATCATGGACGGCCCTGACGGGGGACAGGGAAATCTATTGCCTATGGAATACGACCTGAACACTGATCAACTCAGGCGCACTCCAGCTGTGCCACTTTGATTTACCAGAACCTTTCAAGGGACATGCTATTGAACAAATCCGTTTTTCCCCCTGGATTGTGAGTCCAGCTACCGGGGCCGGGACGGGACTCGAACCCACGACCCGGCGATTCCCTTCGCTCTCCTGCTCCGACGTTTAACCGCCTGAGCTATTTCGGACTCTAGCCCCGCTGCCCGTGAAGAAACATAGATCCACTTATATACCACACAATTCATTGTGATCTGTGCATAATCGTGTTTCATTTACATCTGTTTTCTCTGGCAGAGCAGGTTAGCGGCGTTCAGACTATGACGTAATGGTGCATGGTGCGATCGCTGATAGTGACGCCTACGTAATACGCTGCGAGCGATTTCTAAAAACCCCGTCAGATAACGCTGCATTAAAGCTGGACTTTAATTTCAAGATTTCACGGTTGTGCAGGAAGGTAATAGTATACGACACAAATCTGTCAGAAATTGCTTGCAAGGGTTCACTCAAGGGACGAGTAATATTGTATTATATTCGCATTTAATAATAATAACAAAAACAACAAAACATAATAATAATAATAATAATAATAATAATAATAATAATAATAATAATAATAATAATAATAAATGTAATTGTTATAGATTATGATGGTGATGATGATGATGATGATTACTGTTATTGATGATGATGATAAATAGCAGCAACAACATTGCAACAACAACAAAACGTAGCGAAGGGAGAAGAAAAATGAAGATGATGATGATGATGATGATAATAATAATAATAATAATAATAATAATAATAATAATAATAATAATAATAATAATAATAATAATCAACAGCAAGAACACCACCAACAACATTACAACAAGAAGAATATAGCGAAGAGAGAAGCAAAAACTGGCCTAACGCTATTTTCAGAAATGCCGACGTTGCCGTAACCTTTCCGTAAAGCGGATCCCTGTCTTTCAGCCATAACAAAATCAAATTCCGCGGCCATTATAGCCATCCTGTGTTTACAGGCAATCGATCCACTCTCTCGCCGATGACCCTCTCTGGCGGAGGAAGGCGTGTGTGATAGATCCGTGTCAGCAAGAGACACAGTCAGTCAGTTAGTCTGCAAGAGGCACAGACTCTCATGAGCCTCTCAGGGGTTCATGAGGGTCTGTGCCTCTTGCAGACTTAATACCCTAACCGGTATTCAAATTCGCGTGCCTACCGATACTTACTGCAGGGCATAGGATGTGCCGCAGGGGTTCATGAGGATCTATACCTGTCGCAACCCGAGGTACAAATCATCTGCGTACTACCGAGATACACCTAGGCAAAAGTTGCCTATCTTTGTCATCGATAGTCGCAACGAATTATTCAGTCTGCGAGAGGTTCTAAGCCTCTTGCAAACAGTAACAAACCCACATTGAGATGCGCCTCGGCAAATGCTACTTACTTACTTACTTACGCCTGTCACCCCTACCCGGGTATAGGCCGTCGACGAGAGACCTCCAGCAACTCCTGTCCTGTGCTTCTCCTTCGATTCTACTCCAGGTGGTTCCCAGTCTCTTGACGTCTGCTTGGAGGTCTCGACGCCAGGAGTTTCTCGGCCTACCTCTTTTCCTCTTTCCCTGGGGGTTCCATGACAATGCCTGCCTAGTGATACTGGAAGCTGGCTTTCTCAGACTGTGACCGATCCATCCCCATCTTCTTCGCCCAATTTCATTCTCTGCTGTTATCTGCTCTGTTCTCTCCCAGAGTCTGACGTTGCTGATCTTCTCTGGCCAGTGGATTTTCAAAATTCTTCTAAGGCAACTGTTCATGAAGGTCTGTACTCTGTTGACTGTGGTTTTTGTCAATCTCCATGTCTCTGCTCCATATAGGAGAACTGCTTTTACATTGGAGTTGAAAATCCGGACTTTGGTGTGTTGTGACAGCTCTCTGGAACTCCACACTTTTTTCAACTGGAGAAAGGCTGCTCTGGCTTTACCGATTCGTGCTCTGACATCTGCATCAGTGCCGCCTTTTTTGTCTATGATGCTCCCAAGATAGGTGAAGGACTCCACCTCCTCCAACGGGGTGCCAGCAAGCAAGACTGGTTCTTCCCTGGTTGCGTTCAGCCTCATTGTCTTTGTTTTCTGTTTGTGAATGGTGAGGCCCACTTGGGACGAGATGTCAGCAAGCCTCGTGGTCTTGTCCTGCATTTGTTGATGAGTGTGGGACAGTAATGCCAAGTCGTCTGCAAAATCGAGGTCGTCAAGCTGTGTCCACAGTGTCCACTGTATTCCACTTCGTCTGTGCTCTGTGGTCATCTTCATGACCCAGTCTATGGCCAGTAGGAAGAGGAACGGAGACAGCAGACACCCCTGCCTGACACCAGTTCTGACCTGGAGCTCTCTGGTAAACTGCCCTTCGTGGATCACGCGACATGTCATGCCATCATAGCTGCTCTTGATCAGGCGGACGAGCTTTGTGGGTACACCGTAGTGTCGTAGGAGTTCCCACAGAGTCTCTCGGTCCACGCTGTCAAATGCTTTCTCATAATCCACAAAGTTGACGTACAGCGGGGAGCTCCACTCCAGAGACTGTTCCACGATGATGCGGAGAGTGGCGATCTGGTCTGTACATGATCGGTTCTTCCTGAATCCTGCTTGCTGGTCTCTCAGCTGGGGGTCAACGGAGCTCTTCATTCTCTCTAGGATGATCCTGTTGAAGACCTTTCCTGGTACTGACAGCAAGGTGATTCCTCTGTAGTTGGAACACTTGCTGAGGTCGCCTTTCTTGGGAAGCTTGATTAGGTACCCCTCCTTCCAGTCAGCTGGCATCACCTCCTCTTCCCAGATCTTTCCAAACAGTGGGTACAGCATCTCAACTGTTGTCTCTAGGTCTGCTTTCAGAGACTCCGCTGGGATGCCATCTGGCCCTGCTGCTTTGCCATTCTTCAAAAATGCCACTGCTTTTCTGATCTCTTCCCGGCTGGGTCTGTCACAGCTGATGGGTAGGTCGGTCTCTGCCGGCTGGATGTCGGGGGGGTCGGGTGGGCTAGGTCTGTTCAGTAACTCTTCAAAATACTCGGCCCATCTGTCGAGTTAGTCTGCTCTGTCTGCAATAGGCTTGCCTTCTTTGTCTTTTACTGGTCTTTCTGTATGGCCATACTTACCCGACAATCTTCTGGTAATGTCGTAGAGCTGTTTCACGTTGCCGCTGCCTGCTGCCTTTTCTGCCTCTGCTGCCAGGCTGTCTATGTAGGCCCTCTTGTCTGCCCTGATACTCCTCTTCACCTCGCGGTTGGCTTCCGAGTATTCCCCCTGTGCCCTTACTTTGGCTGCTCTCGTGCGACTGTTGTTGACCGCTGCTTTCTTCTGCTTCCTCGCTTCTATCTTCTTCAAGGTCTGTGCCGACAGCCAGTCCTTGTGGTGGTGTTTCCTGAACCCTACAGTGTCTTTGCAGGTTGAGTTCAGCGCCTCTCTAGCTGCCTTCCACTGCTGCTCTGTGGTGACCGCCTCCTCTTCATTTACTAGCTCCTGTAGCGCTTGAAACCGGTTGGACAGCACCAGTTTGAACTCTTCTCTAACTCCAGTTTCTCTCAGGAGGCCTACATTATAGCGCTGTCTTCTTGTTGTCTCTGTGCGGCTTTTCTTTAGCTTGAGCTTCATTCTTAAGGTAAGCAGATGGTGGTCGGAGGCGACATCTGCTCCCCTCCTCACTCGAACATCTTGAAGGGATCTTCTAAATTTCTTGCTAATGCAGATATGGTCTATTTGGTTCTCTGTTGTATGGTCAGGTGAGACCCAAGTTGCTTTGTGTATTCTTCTGTGTGGGAAGATGCTGCCTCCAATGACAAGTCGGTTTAGAGCACAAAAATCTACAAACCTCTCCCGGTTCTCACTCATCTCCGAGCCTAGTCCCTGTCTCCCCATCACCTCTTCGTATCCGGTGTTGTCCTCCCCTATTTTGGCATTAAAATCGCCCATGACGATGGTGATGTCTCGCTCCGCACATTTGTCCACGGCACTCTGGAGTCGGTCGTAGAACTCTTGTTTCTCTTCCTCGTCACTGTCATTGGTGGGCGCATAACACTGGATGACGTTCAGCTTGAGCTTTTTCTTGGTTCTAAAGGCTGCTGTTATAATTCTTGGCCCAAGAGGTTCCCAGCCCATCAGCGCTCTCTGTGCCACTGGTGACAGCATGAGTGCTACTCCTTCTGTATGGGGGGCATTCTCCTCTTCATGACCTGAATACAGAATCATCTCCCCACTTAACAGCCTTTTCTGGCCAGACTGCGTCCATCTGGCTTCACTGATGCCTAGCAGGGAAAGGTTGTACTTTTGCATTTCCGCTGCTATCTGGGCGGCCTTGCCGCTCTGGTACATGGTCTTGACGTTCCATGTGCCCATGGTTGTATCCCTGGATAGAGAGAGGCGGCTCGGTCCTGTGGCTTCCGAAGACTTCCGGCTTTCACCACAGGACGTCATAAGTCTTCTAGTAGAAGAACCATCCTCCTCCAGGAAAGGAATTACTGTTAGTCTTTTCGTCGGCGTTTTTGTAGCTATTTCCTTTTTTGCAGGGTGGGGAAGCTACCCCCACGCCCAACCCCCTTACTAGGACCAGGGGTTTTCTGTCGGGGTCACCTTCCCTTAGACCATGTTGGTTCACGGCACCTTATTTCATTCGGTGCACCCCTCTCACGAGGGACCCCCTATCCACCACCCAGGGGACGCGCCTCAACGCCGTATGGTCCCAGCGCGAGGCTCGGCAAATGTTGCCGATCATATTCTTTATCAGCAATGGGCACACAGACATTTCTGCAAGATCCTCGAGGTCCCCTGCAGTTTGCAGGGGCTTAAGCGTCCACTACTGCCGTAACTGTTCAAATATACACTTCTGTCACAGATAGTCACGAAAAGCCACACAAATGGTTCATTTAGACACAGGAGAATCCAGTTCAGCACACGTCGTCTTTATGTCAAGTAACCCGAAAATGACTCCACTCCGTTCTAGAAATACAACGGTATCAGTACGAGAAACAGCTAAAAAAAATAATAAAAAAATAGATTGACTCGCTAACGGCTGAGTAGAATAAATACGTGCGATTACGCGTGTGCTTTTGCTGAGTGTCTTAACTGCTGTTAAAGTTCATCATGTGTACCGACAAGGCATAACAAACACACATGGTGCCGAAATGTGTCTTCAAATTTACGCGTAACGGTAGTTTAAGCGGTTCTGTGTCAACGGAGTTTCAAATCCTCATGAGCCTTAGTGTGCATTAGTGTCTATGCCACTTGCAAAAGGAGTGGCCGGGTTTTCTGTGGTAGTGGTTACCAGTATCGATCGAAATGCCTCAGAAGAAATGCGCCGTCAGCCCTTTCACTTCTAACGCCAACTGAAGGGCGTAGGATCTGCCGTTGTAACTCAAGCGTAGTCCCTGATGACCTTCCTTGACAGCAAAGGAGGTGGGGCCCAGCAAGGGATCAAGAAGGGCCCATCAGTGCTTCGTTTGGCGTTTCTTTGTTCATGTTGTCCTTTTGGCTATTGGGTAGCGCTGATTGTCGAGGTTGATTCCTGCAAAATTCACCTCGACTAAAAGCGCTGCCGACAGTCAGATGGTTAACCCTTTTAGCCCCAATATCCCATTTCTCAACTTTTGGAGGTGTTGCCTAACGGCTATGTACCCGAGGAAGGGGATGGATTGACCCTGATAATTCAATGGTAGTGCCAGATTAGCTTGGCGCCTTCAGGCGCCAAGCTAATCTGGCACTACCCTTGAAGTATCATGGTCAATCCCTCTCCTGCTGTAGGGACACGGGGCTAAACGGGTTGAAGCAGCCTGCTCTAGGGCGGGTTTTGCTAAAATTCGCCTGAACAAAGTGTTCTCAATGTTTTCGGGTCTGAACCCAGACATATTTTTGTTACCCTTCTTTTCACAACCCATTAACATGCGCTTGGATCAGCAGAAAGCCTGTGTCACGAGTGCCTGCCCAGGCATTCGTGACACAGATCTTGTACTGCTCCAAGCGCATGTCGGCGAACTCTTCTTTTATATTTATGAAGGGGAAGAGGAACAGAATTAAGTGGGGGTTTTATATTTTTTTTATATTTATGACGTTCAAACTCATTTTATCCTGAAGCTGATTTTTTTAAAAAAAATGCATAGTGTCCTGTGAAGGCTACATTACAGATCAGCAGCCAAATCAACCGTTTTAGTTCAGGGGTGGTGCCAGAATAGCTTGGCGCCTCAGGCGCCAAGCTATTCGCGCACCACCCTTGAACTACCATCATTTCAAGTAATTGGTGTATCAGCCGGGATGAAAAGGGCGAACTCGTGTCTGCCGTATCATTGTCAGACATACTAATAGCGTTTATAGATGAGATATTGTAAACTAACCCTTGATCGTTTCAACCCCGTTACCGCCAATAAAACGGAAATTAACCCAACTGCAAGAGGCGTAGATATTTATGAGCCCCCCCCCCCCCTATCCCCCCCTACCCCCCCCCCCTCTAACCCCCTCCCCCGCACCCCCACCTGGGTCTGCCATGGGAGACTTGAGTGGGGTTAATTTCCTTTTAGTTCTCAGGGTCATCCTGGTCAGCCCCACAGGGTGGGGTTCCCCTCTATTCTGGGGCATGTGTTTCTGTCTACCTTTGGTCCACTCACCTGTATTTTCCTTGTTTAAACTCTCCCTACTGTCTGCGCTGCCTGTAGCTCTAGATATTGGATGTGTGTTGCTAAATGGTCTTATTTAGCGTCTTAGACCGGCTGGCGACATACATTCAATATTCTGTTTAGTTGGGTTGTTTGTTTTTTTTTTTTTTTTTTTTTTTTTTCACAAGTAGTGCAGGCATGTCCTGAAAAAAGTCTTGTTGCTGTCGGGACGTCAGTTTAAGCAATATACAACCAACCAACCCACCGTCCCCCAGCAGTCGCGGGGGCTCATGTGGATGTATGCCTCTTGCTGACACCACTTTGCATAGACTCATTCTCCTTGAACGGCTAGGTCCTTTTGGCTGTTGAACTGACACAGTTTTCACAAACACAAACCGCCTTCTCTTGCAGTCAAGGGGTCAGGCGTGGTTCATTTATGACCGTTCAAACTGAATCCGTTAGCCCTTGTGTGCAGCATTATATTAACACATTCTACCCCAGGACCGAAATCCCCACATTTCGAAGTTGCCCTCTGAAGGATTGTATTACAATTCTAGAGACAGATCGAGCAGGATAGTTCAAGGGTGGTGCCAGAATAGCTTGGCGCCTGTGGGCGCCAAGCTGTTCTGGTACCACCCTTGAACTATCGTGCTCGATCCATGTCTTGCTGTGGTGTGTCGGGGCTGAATGAGTTAAAACACAGTAATAGCATTCATAAGTGAGATGTTGCGGAAATATTCGGCTCCTTATTTATTGCCCAGAGAAGGCCGCTTTAAGATAGATGCAACTTCCTTTTTTTCTGGGTGGATATAATAATAGGCTTATGTACCACGCTATTTTGGCCCAGCCCCTGTACGCAGGCCTGCCCTATCGCGGTCAGTGCATCTCTTGCATGCGTAGTGCAGAGAGGACAGTATTAAAATTACTTACTTATGCAAGGACAGAAAACGACCACCTCAGCGCAGACATGGTGATACCAGCTAGATTGTGTAGGTGTGACGAGTCTCGGGGGAGGTAATATCAGATGAGATTAAAAAAAAAAAAAATGCGAAGTTGAATTAGAATGTGTGTGTTGGTCTGTGATTTTGGACCTTACGGCGCGAGCGCCGTAAGGTCCAAAATCACAGACTAGCACACGGGTACAATAAGCGCCCAGGCTATACCTGCATGTCATTTATCTGAGTAAGCACAGCCGTATTTTTCCTTAGTAGCGCCCTAGGGGAGTTTTGCGATTACGCGACATATACTAATAACAGAGGAAAACTAATGGCCTGTGCGATAAGCTCGAAGGCCCGCAAATACACTCGTTGTTGGATACTCTTGTTTCTGATTAAATGGTATGTTAATGACTTTAATGCCAGAGGAAAACTAAAACGACGTCTTCGAAATCCACGGCAAATGTGACGCAAAATAACCCCATCCGGCTTCGAATGAACTCAGATACAAATGCAGCTAGCAAAGTTGGCAGGGCCAAAGAACGATATAAACCCCCGCATGTTTTGCATACGGTTATGAAGTGAGAAATACGATGTACTCTGAAAAGTGCGCCGAACATTCTATGAGTTTTACGGGAAAACTGAACTTATTTTCAGTGCACCGAACCCTCCGATGTTTAGACAGGCTAAAACCGTAGTTGCAGTGATGGCTCTTGTTAATATGCGGTGGAAAAGGGAGGTTGGGTTCATCGAAAGTTCAGTTTTCCCAGGTAAAATTGATAGCATGTTTGGCGCGCTTTAACCCACCAATCCCGTTTACACTACAACAAGATACTGGTCGTCCATGACAGTTCAAGGGTGGTGCCAGAATAGCTTGGCCTCTCTGTCTCGTCTCATAAAATGATAATTGATCATAAAAATTAGAATGAAAATAATAATAATGATGGAAATAATATTAATATTAATATAAAAAATGTAATACTACTACTAATAATAATAATGAAAATAATATTATTATTAATAATAATACTAATAATAAACAGTTCTTATAAAGCGCCGGTCTACAGAAAAAGAAAGAAAAAAACAACAACAATGTACGCAATGCGCAATGGCACTATTCTCACAAACCAGATAGGTGAGGCGAGCGCTGGCAAAGGGGAATCACTCAGCGCTGGACAGACAAATAGTTAGATCCCCTGCCCCCGCCTATCAGGCACCCAATCGCCAGCCCACAGAGAAATACGCAGGTATAGAACAAGACGATCATTTGCATCCTTATGCAAAGGATGCAAAGGATCGTCTTGTTCTATACCTGCGTATTTCTCTGTGGGCTGGCGATTGGGTGCCTGATAGGCGGGGGCAGGGCATGGCACTATAACACACTCTCTCTCAGGCATACACGCGCAATCAAACGCTACTTTAAACCACTCCAGCGCTTCCCCACACCCTGCATCCACTTCCCTGTCACATAAAAAGCAGAATCTGGAAGAAAGAAAAAAAAAAGTCAGTTAACAGTTTGCTAGGAAAAACGACGCGCTACGTGCCAATGGCCTGACCAGAAAGAAAAGTCCTGAAGTGAATTTTGAACTGTATTGTAAATCTTCAAATGACAACTCGTGCAATTTTCAAATTTCAGTTAACCCATTTAGCCCCAAAACCCTGCAGCAGGAGATGGACTGACCATGATAATTCAAGGGTAGTGTCAGATTAGCTTGGCGCCTTCAGGCGCCAAGCTAATCTGGCACTACCCTTGAATTATCATGGTGAATACACCTCCTGCGGCAAGTGGTACATAGTCGTTCAGTAACACTTCCAAAATGTAGGGGCTAAAAGGGTTAATTTGCCGTCTAAATATTAAAATTAACACATTGAGTCCTAAACTTGCGGCTAGGGGTAAATGTGTTAAACTGAAAACCGGCTGTGTAGTTGCCTAAGGACTATCAGCTCGCAATACCAAAGGACAGCTTAACCTTGTTTGACACCCACACACTCTCTGAGACGTGTAATGTCAGAGTGTCATGGAGGCAGGTTCTGTTTTTTGCCGGAAGCTATGCAGACTTGTTGTGTTTTTTTTCGCACCATCACATTACGGGATCGATTTTTTTGTGTGTGTTCGCGCCACACGAAGGTTTTTGTTTTCTCGTGTCCTCAAATAACACGTTACAGGCGTTCTTTTGCAATTCTTTGCGGAAAAGGCAAACTTTCTTGCCGGTGTTAAACTTGAACTATCATAGTCAGATTTATTTCAAGTAATGGGTGTATCAGGATGAAAAGGGTTAACTCGTGTGTGCCGCATCATTGTCAGACATACTAATAGCATTCACAGATGAGATCTTGTAAACTAACCCTTGATCGTTTTAACCCCTTCACCGCCGAGAAAACGGAACTTAACCCAACTGCAAGAGGCATAAATATTTATGACCCCCCCCCCCCCAGCACTCCCACCCGGGTCTGCCCTGAGGGACTTGAGTGGGGTTAACTACTTTTTAGTTCCCAGGGTCACCCTGGTCTTGGTGGGTTTTTCCCCTCTATTCTGTGGCATGTGTTTCTCTCCATTCAGCTGTATTTTCCTTGTTTAAACTCTCCATACTGTATGCGCTGCCTGTAGCTCATGATATTGGAGGTCACGGGAAATGTCATGTACTAAATCGAAAACATCCCTTATCGTTTTGATTGACACTGTCTGCTGTTCTAGGCTCTTTCGCGTCCAAAACTATACTTGTATGTGATAGGTCAGTGTAATGGTGTTGTGGTGGGTTTTTTTTTTTTTGTGTTTTTTTTTGTCAGTTCAAATTGTGTTTATGTTTATAGTGATGTCGATGTTTTTTTAAAAATATTTTTTACTGTAGGTATGAATTAACCTTTTCACTGCCGGTGGACGCTGTTTTGTTCCTTAAATCGTTGATCATTCAACGCCGTCGACTAAGAGCCCTGAGCTTAAAATGAAGATGGATACAAAGTGGTTTTAGCAAGAGGTATAGATTCTCATGAGCCCCCGCAAAATTGCGGGGGCTCATGAGGATCTATACCTCTTGCAGTCGTGTAATGTTCACTTATTCTCGGTAGTGAAGGTGTTAAAACCAGAAGGAGAAAAAAAAAATACCGAGCTTGTTAAATGCTATCGAAAGGGTCGTGTCCACATTTGCATTCCAGCGCAGTCTACAGGGGAAGGTTGAGGCCACAATGTTCTGTCCACGCAAAATGACGGGCTTGCTCAGCATGTCCGTCAACAGTCATGGTAAATCAAAGTGGCAATGTTGCAGTGCGGCCGAATTGATCAGGTCGTACTCCATACGCAATAGCTGTCCAAGACCCCCTCCCCTTCCTCCCTCCCCCCCCCCCCCCCCATAAACCGCCCGTTGGGGCCGTCCATTATCACTTCGGTGTTGTGGATACTACTCAGTGAAACCCCGAACTAACCAACCAACCAACCACTTTATATATGAAGTAAAGTTAATTTTAAATCATGCGTGTGTCAACTCTGCCTGTGATCTACACTTACTGCGCCGAAGGACGTGCCCCCACGAAAATAAACTAATTTGTATGTAAACACGCTATTGTTTGAGTTGTCACTGAGGCCATCGTCACGTCACAGTCCTCGCGAGTGTCGTAGATCGAAAATTGCATAAGGGCCTGACGAGTGGTGCTATGACTAAATGCAAAATCCGCTGCGCGCGGCCACCGCGTAAAAGCTCAATTCAGAATACAAGGGAGGAAACGAAGCACACGCACGAGATTCTAGCTGTGGCTGGGAGTATCCTGGACCTCTTTCTCAACATCTAGAGATGAACGTTAAACCCTTCAGTAGAATGCCGTGAAAGAGGCCACTATGCAATGCAGTGCATCCATTGTTTTCTGCCATGTTTAATCTAAAGTCAAAGCGAATTACTCGAAAAGATATTGACAACTGAGCAGTGTTTAAACCAGACTCCATTAAAATAGAGCTTTTTCAGGCTGGGGGATATACGTACCTAAATCGATTGCTGCGTGCAGGTCACAAGTTCATGTCCACAGTAAGATGCACTCTTGTCTTTAATTTCATTGGATATGCTAATTTACATAAACCAATGAAAAAAATGAGCATGAGGCGTATTTCTGGCCACATCTAAAACCCAACAAATCAACGTCTGCTAAAATGATGCTTGACTGTGCAAAAAGTCTTGATACTAAACTATCAGTTTTCAGATTGAGGACAAGGTTGGTCATACAGATTTGTGGAAAAATATCTACCAAGTTTGTTCAGTTCGAGGTTTTAGGAGGATGGTTGCTCTAGGGGTTTAAAACGGCTCTGGAATCACAGTGTTTCGCCGCTTTGCGTGCCTTTCGTTTCCTCTCTTGTATTCTGACGAGCTATTTACGCGGTGGCCGCGCGCACGCGGTGGCGCAGCGGATTTGTATTTAGTCAAAGCACCACTCGTCAGGCCCTTATGGGAAATTGCATCACACTTGTCTTCTCCCACGTGCTCGATTGATTCTCTCTCTCTCTCTCTCTCTCTCTCTCTCTCTCTCTCTCTCTAGCTGTCGGCTGGGTGGTGTTCAGGTTTTATTGGCAGCGAACGAGTTAACCCCTTGTGTACGTACATTTTTGTTTCTAGTGAAATCTCCTGTTCATTCAACGACCAAAAGCCAACACCGTCCAAGAAACATTAGTCTCAGCAGGAGGCATAGATCCTCATGAACCCCCGTAGTCGCGGGGGCTCATGAGGATATGTGCCTCTTGCAGTTAGATCGCGTTCACTTTTTCTCCGGCAGTGAAGGGATTGAACTTGAAAACACGTTATCGGCAAGCCCCAAGGTGACACGCCTGTCAGTATTAATTTTGTTGGCACACCAGTCGATCCGCACGTCATGGTATCGGTAAGAACGCTGCTTTCAGTGATTTAATATGTGAGGTCACTACGTGTCAGTCTTCTCCTCCAAGCGGTATCGTCAGTTGGGTTTTTTTGTTTTGTTTGTTTTTTTGTTTTGTTTTGTTTTATACAGCAGTCAACGGGGTGAATTCCTTCTCTGTGCTGCCAGTGGACGCAGTTTGAGGATCTGAAATCGTTGTAGTCAACGCCCCCCAAACCGCAGCCGTCCAAAGAACACGGGTACACTGGTCAGTCAGCAAGAGGCATAGATCCTCACGAGCCCCCGCAACTGCGGGGGCTTATGAGGATCTATGTCTCTTGCAGTTGGATTGTGCTCATGCTTCCTCGGCAGTAAAAGAATTAGATTTCGCATCATTCGTCTAGTCCTGGCCCTATTTCCGACCATGCTTGTTTACCAGTATCACCCGTCGTCACGTCTAACTAGGCCTACGCAAACGGTAAACTTAACTCATTTTGCCCGCGACACACGACAGCAAGATATGGCTCGACCATGATAGTCCAAGGGTGGTGGCAGAATAGCTTGGCGCCTATAGGCGCCAAGCTATTCTGCCACCACCCTTGAACTATCATGGTCTATCTGTCTTCTGAATTGTAATGCAGCCCTCAGAGGATAACTTCCAAATGTGCGTATTTTCGTACCGCTCGGGCACAATCGGAGTTAAACCAAGACGATTTCCTGGATGTAAATTTGTCCGAGCTCTGTCGACCAAGAGGCACAGATTCGCATGTGCCCCTGCTGCCGCAGGGGCACATGACAATCTATGCCTCTTGCAGCTGGAAAAAAAAGCCGAGATGGGGGACTCGCAGCCATTGAAACGTATGTAACTCCATTGAATTGCCTTGGGAAAGGTCGCATGGGGCCTAGCCCCTCCGCAAGGTTGAACTGAAAAGTAAGCACGTGGCTCTATTTTCGGCAGCTCCAAACTACTGAATGTATTTTTGAATCACAAAATAATGGTGTTATATTCAGGTACGGGAATCAGATTACCACGGCGCAGACTGGTTACCGGTTACTGGGTTGCGTTCGCTCAGATTACTGGACTAATAGTCTATTAAACGCTAATGACGTGGCAGATTCGGGCGGTGGTTGGACAGTTTATAGCTCGAAGGTAGTGCCTGGTTAGCTTGGCGCCTTAGGCGCCAAGCTAACCAGGCACTCCCTTCGAGATATCTCTGTCGATTGACCCATTTATACAACCAATTTCCCGCTGTTCACGCTTCGCTTGAAAGTGAATCTACCGACAGTAGTCAAGGGACCGGAAAGAAACGCTAACCCCTTCACTGCTCAGTGGACGCAGATTATTAACCCCTTGGGGAAATTACATTCCACCATAACACAGACTAATAAAATGCATGCAATCACCAGTAAATAAAATTATTAAGTGTTTCTGAATTTGTTCCTAAAATTATACGCCAAAGAAACGTAACCGTCCGAGGAACATAGATACAATTACGACATTGTTTCAGGAAAAAGGCATAGGTCTTCATGAGCCCCCGCGGCAACTGCGGCGGTTCATGAGGATCTATGTCTCTTGCAGTTGGATGGTGTTCAGTTTTTCTTGGCACTGAACGGGTTCAACACTGCATCGCTTTCAGAGCGCAAAGCCTTAGTCAACCTGCACCAAATAGATAGGAAAACCGAACGGAAAGCTTGGAAATGGGAGATGGGCATAATCATTTCAACTTAGTTCAAGGGTGGCGCCAAAATAAATGTGGGTTGACGCATTTTACTATAAAATGCAAAGAAGTACCCAACGGAGAAAGAAACACGCTTAGAAAAGACGGGTACAACAATTTATTTAATAAATTGTGTTGTACCCGTCTTTTCTAAGCGTGTTTCTTTCTCCGTTGGGTACTTCTTTGCATATTACACGCTTGGCAGTCACCTTTTTGGTCTGGATTTACTATAAAATGGCTTTGTCGTTGTATTAGACATGACGTAGCCCCTCTGACGTCAACAGTCGACTTCGTTTAGCCCATTCAGTCCTGACGCACTACAGCAGGGGATGGGTCGACCATGATAATTCAAGGGTAGTGCCAGATTAGCTTGGCGCCGACAGACGCCAAGCTAATCTGGCACTGCCCTTGAATTATCATGGTCGAACCATCTGCTGCAACTGGTGCGTAGTCGTTAGATGTCGCCTCCAAAATTTGGGAAATACGGCCGTCGGGCTGAATGAGGTAAGACTAGGTCAGATATTACCAGACAAAAAAACATCGGATGTAACAATACTTTTTCAGAGGTCCCGAAACCAATGTTGCCTTGTGAATGACTTCGCTTATTACAAAGCTCCGGATATAACAACCAAAAAAGCTTGGCTGCCCTGTCGTGTTGCATCGGACGTTTATTGAATTTCAGCCTGTGTGCTGGAAGAGTCTGCAATGCCATCTAATGCATGGTGTTCAATAATAATAAACAAAATAATAAAATAATAAATCGGATTTTATTTATGTCTTTCATGCAGAGCATGCAAACGATCGCCGGCCTGTTACAGTAACTGATGGTTAGAAATCGACCCTTTCCCACTTATTCTTGGATGCTCGCACAGGCGATGGGCTGAGGAACGCGTTTTCACGATGTATATCAATGTCCAGTATCCAGTATCATGGTGGTGGCGCATCAGCATCATCAAAATGCGTTTAACTTGGGAATGGTTTTTGTTATGTGTGTTTTAGTTGTATGTGTGTGAGTAGATTACATTTTTTTTTTACAGATTCTGCATACATACATTTTTTTGTAACGCGCTTAGAGCCCACTGCTCCTGGGGATTCAGCGCGATATAAATGCTCATTATTAATATTAATTATTATCATCATCATCATCATCATCATCATCATCATCATCATCATCATCATCATCATCACCACCACCATCATCATCATCATCATATTATTATTATCGATCTCTTCTGCACACTGTTTTACTGACAGTGTGCAGAAGAGATCGATGCTGTACATAGAGTCTTACATCGGCGTTTAAGTGATACTCAGAATCTCACTCGAATGGTCTTAACTCATTCTGCCCGCGACCCACCACAGATATGACAGATATGACTCGACCATGATAGTTCAAGGGTGGTGGCAGAATAGCTTGGCGCCTATGGGCGCCAAGCTATTCTTCCACCACCCTTGAACTATCATGGTCGGTCTGTCTCCTGAAATGTAATGCGGTACGCAGAGGATCACAGTCCAAAATGTGGGTATTTCGTAACTCGAGCACAATGAGTTAAACCCTTATCCTACTCGCGAAAGCGAGTAGGATAAGGTTTTAAGACCACGAGAGTGATAGTCCCGGTGATACCTGAAACACAGATGTGAGAATCTATTTCTTACGCACCTTTTTAATTTAAAGTAATCCGATGGGGCAGATCTTGACGTAGTAACGTATAAAGTGGCGCCAATATTTGTCGATGCCTGACAGATGTTTCAGATGGCTTAGTAATTGCGCAATACATGACGCCGGAGTGTCAGTCGTCACCATGAATTAATGGTGTAATTGCGCCCGATCTGAAAGTAGGCCAAGTTTAAATTTCGCGTATTCCCGTGCAGTTTTCTTTACCATACGTGAGACAGTTTTGTGCACACGTGGCCGTTCACGCATCAGGCTGTATCACACACATGTGATACACTCAAGCTGTCTCAAACGTGCGTGATGCAGTATTCCCCCCCCTCCCCCCTCCCCCCTCCCCGGCCTCCCCCCACCCGCTTCAAGGCGAAAAGAAGGAGTCGTGTAAGAACTAGAAATAAAACATGAAAATGCGACTTTGACAGTGTGTAGAGGAAATCGAGTCTGTGCAGTTATATGCATCGTGAAAACGCGATTGGGACAATGTACAGAAGAGATCGTTCCTTACAATGATATACATGGTGAAAACGCGATACCCGCAGTGTACAGCACAGACATAATACTGTACGTTGGTATACAACGTGAAAATGCGGTTTCTCGACTCACGCCTATGGATCTTCGCACATACAGCATCCTGCGTTGATGCATTTTTCAACGATCAGCTATAATGTTGCCACAGACAATTTCTCTTCTCAGATCAATTTATCGAGTTCGATGCTTTCTGCCATTCCCCCGCGCAGGAGCTGCATGTTTTCTCTCGCAACAAAAGTAGAATCGATTGTATGAGATGAGAACTATAAATCACGGAAATGGAAAGCGTAATCGACTTTGCACGAGTTATTCCACTCATTTAGCCCCGACACAACACAGCAAGATGTGAATCGACCATGATAGCCAGAGTTCAAGGGTGGTGCCAGAATAGCTTGGCGCCTTTGGACGCCAAGCTATTTTGGCACCACCCTTGAACTGGCATGGTCGATCTATCTGTTTAATTGTAATTCAGCCTTCAGAGGATAGCTGCATAATTTGGGGATTTCAACCCTAGGACACAGTGGGTTAACCTTTCTTGCTACTGACGATAATATTATGCCTCAGATCGTAAATACGTGGGGTTTTTTCCCCCCGTCGAACTGTATCGTCAGTAGTAATCAAAGGATTAACTCTTTCATCGTCAGAAAAAAATAAAGCAACACTCCAAAGCGAAGAAAAATATTTTTTTTCATGAGCCCCCAGGAACCAAGTTCATTTGGCAATGCCGCCGTAAACTGTAAAGGGCGTTCTGTCTCCCGTTGTGGTATCTTGATTTCTTCGGGACGTGCCGCATCCGGATACGCGGCATGAAGCCGCCGCGTATCCGGCTACAGCACGTCTCGAATATGCTAACGGTGAATTCGTTAGCCTGCGATGACTTCAGTGAAGCGAAAAACGAGGAAAGATAAAACAGGAAAAGTTATAATCAAGCGTGTTTTATGCCACCAATCAAATAGTTTTAAACCCGTTCAGTGTCTGCTGACGCAGACTTGGTTTCTGCAATCTTCGTTAATTCAACACAGAAACAAAAAAACCTAGCAGTCCCAGGAATATGGATTCAAAGTGAATTCAGCAAGATGCATAGATACTCATGAGCCCCCGCGATTGCGGGGGCTCATGAGGCTCTATGCCGCTTGCAGTTGGGTAGTGAACGGATTAGGTTAAAATACACACACACACACAACACGCACGCACGCACACAAAACAAACACACACAAACACACACACATGCGCGCTCTCATATAAACACACACACACAAATAAACACACACACAGACACATACTCACTCACACACACACATACACACACACTTCACGCGCGCGCGCGCACACGCGCACACACACACACACACAAAAACACACACACACATGCGCGCACATACCAAAAAAGAAACCACACACACAAATAAACACACACACACAGATACACTCACTCACACACACACACACACACACACACTTCACGCTCGCACGCACACACACACACACTCACACACACACTGACACACACACACACACACACACACACACACACACACACACACACACACGCACGCACGCACGCACGCACACACACACACACACACACACACACACACACACACACACACACACACACACACACACACACCATCACACACACACACACACATGGATGAACCAGTTTAATATAATATGATGGCGGAACCAAAGCCGGGAAACAAACGCATTTGAGTTTCACATGAGTAAGAGTCTCGACCCCCCTCCCCCCTCCCCCACTACCCCTTCCTCCCGCCCCTCCCCCTTCGCATCTCAGAGATGCAGTGTATGTGTGCTGAATTGGCTAATGCCACAGAGGCAGAGAAATAGGCACTCAGGTGCGCACTTTCTTTTGTTAGTCCTGCAGAGGACGTCGTTGAAACTTCGAGGAAAAAATACCTCCGTGAAATGTTGTTTTCTTTTTTATCTGAACTGTTGCACACAGAAAGCATTATGGTGCCTGTTAACTCATTGTACCCCAACACCGAAATCCCCAAATTTTGCCGTTGTCCTCTGAAGACTGCAGTGCAGTGCAGGACACAGATCGACCATGATAGTTCAAGGGTGATGCCAGAATAGCTTGGCGCCCATAGGCGCCAAGCTATTCTGGATCACCCTTGAACTATCATGGTCGATCCATGATCTTGCTGTGGTGTGTCTGGGGTAGAATGAGTTAATTCATTTGAGACTTGCAGCATCCGGATCGACACGTCTGAAATGAGTTAACACACTTAGTCCTCGAACTTAAATTCGCCGATTTAGAAATTGTCGACTGAGGAATGCACTGGTTTCAAAGACCGATAATAGTTCAAGGGTGAAGAAAAAAAATATTCTGGCATCAAGACCTTGAACCGTCACAGTCTTTTCACTACCTGTTTAAAGTAACACAGTGGATATAAAACGCAAGTAGATAGAGTCCAAGTGTACGTGTGTTGAAAGGTTTGGTGTGAATTAATGGCCATGATAATTGAAGGGTAGTGCCAGATTAGCTTGGCGCCTTATGGCGCCAAGCTAATCTGGCACTACCCTTCAATTATCTTGGTTAGTTCGGAATTTAACGTCCACGGCACCTGAGTGATAACGAACGGACCTAGAGGGCGGGACTATGGGGACAGGGCCAGCTATTGCCTATGGAATACGACCTGAACACTGATCAATTCAGCGCACTGCAACTGTGACACTTTTATTTACCAGGACCTTTTAACAGACATGCTGTCTGGAGTGGCTTTTTGTCTACCGTATTGAAAATACGGTAGACCTTGAGATGGGGCTGGTCGGAGCACCTTCCGTAGCATGCAAATGACGAACATAGGCGGACACACATCAGACTCTGACAGTGAAGTAACACGATAAAAATTACGGCATGTCTAGCTTTGCTAACCGCGCTGTTGAACGTAAAGTGTGTGTGTGTGTGTGTGTGTGTGTGTGTGTGTGTGTGTGTGTGTGTGTGTGTGTGTGTGTGTGTGTGTGTGTGTGTGTGTGTGTGTGTGTGTGTGTGTGTGTGTGTGTGTGTGTAGACACGAGTATCTCTGGTGTTTGTGTACGTACCTGCCTAAAACTTTAGGACTAAATGCTTTGATCGAGATGTCAGATGGTTAAAGAGAAAAAATTGCCGTTTATATAAAGTCGGTTGACCTGCATTTGAGTCCGTAATTTTCGTTCTAGTCACTCGGAATTTCGCATATAGCTACCTTGGAAATCGACATTGGATGAGTGCGTTAGCCAGCTTTGTACCTTTTCAATTTTTTTCGTAAAAAGTAATCCATTGCAGAAATAATAAATAAATAAATAAAAAGTAAGAATTCTCGACTTTCGAGAAGGATCAGACAGTGACGGTGATGTAAAGGCGCAAAACACGTCAGTGTTACACAATGTTCCTAAATTGTCGCAAAGCACCAGATGTCAGTGTTACATGTTTCTGAGACATCAAATTCGTCACGGCGTCGTGGGACTAGAGATGCCATGACGTGAAGCTTTATAGTGATGTCATTTTGCTGCTCGTGCTATTTTTCCTCTTCAGAATTCCTGTCGCTATATCAGCCGGCAGAGCGTACTAATGGCGGGATGCGCCATGTGTCCGTCTTTATTTGTGTGCAAAGGTCTAGAGGTTGGGTTGGGAGGAGGGAAATGGATCAGAAGGATAAGCTTAAAAATATGAACATGGTCTCTGAATGTTCCTAAATAAAAAAAAACCGCATGTGAGCTCTAAACAATACGGTAGACTTTGGGATGAAATCCTCATCTTGTTTATAATGTGTGTGTTTATTGGTTTGCGAGCTTTATTGCATACGGTGGCATCACTCACATGTCATTTTCCTCAAGGGGTGAATGATATATTTTCCATTGACTCAAAAACTTGGAACTGACCAAAAGTGTGAGAGGAAAAAAAGGCAACAGAACTTGCAAAAGATGTTTGTATGCTGTTCTGTGGGATTGTGTACTTTGCGGCCTTACTTCATAATGTCCAAAATCACAATCTTACATTGCACAGACTTCATTCAGGATTCCGTTTGTGTGCGCGGTCTGCTTAAAATCCAGCTAATAAACACTGAAGACTGAAGTTGAAACACTGCCGCGTTCGTGCAAGGGCACCTCTAAATGCTCCGCCCTAATTCAAGTTTCCGCCGATTTCGCCTGCCTTCAGCCAGCATTTGCCCCGGCGGCTACAAAGATCTGTGTGCAAGTCTGTGATTTTGGACCTTACGGCTGGAAGCCGTAAGGTCCAAAATCACAGACCTGCACACATTTTTTGTACGCGCCTCTCAGTGCAGACGGAGCAACATCAGTCGCCGGAATGTTCGGATTGTTACAGATACATTCGTGGTGGATTTTATACAGCCGTGTGCCGGTCTCTGAATTTGGACCTTTCGGCCTACGGCCGTAAGGTCCAAATTCACAGACCAGCGCACAACGAATTCAAGGAGGAGAGTAGAGAGCATTTTTACAGCCGAGAGTGGAAAAAAAAAAAAAAAAAATCAAGATTGAACATTTCTTACATTGGATAATCGAACAGCGAGTGCGTTGCCGTTTACCTTGGCTTACTTACTTAACTCATTCTACCCCATCACTGAAATCCCCAAATTTTGCCGCCGCTGTCCTCTGAAGACTGCTTTGCAGTGCAGGACACAGATCGACCATGATAGTTCAAGGGTGATGCCAGAATAGCTTGGCGCCCATAGGCGCCAAGCTATTCTGGCATCGCCCTTGAACTATCATGGTCGATCCTTATCTTGCTGTGGTGTGTCTGGGGTAGAATGAGTTAAACCTACTTTTTTGCTCTTCTCCAATGCGCAAAGACCACCGAGCCGGGCCGGTCGGCCGCAGTGGGCCCGCGCACGACTGTGCGCGGGCCCGGCCCCTGCAATTGACTTCGGCCCGATAGTCTTTTGCTTACTGGTTCAGTTTAACGTTCACTACACAGCAGCAATTAAACGAGTTACAAATTTAACAGGTTGGCTGTAACTGTTGTGTTGGGGGGTATGAAGTTACATTTGAAATTACTTCAGTCCAGGTGCATTTTATCTACGGACGGAGCTAGCCGACAGTGATACAGGTTAGACTCAGTACAACGCGCACCAGTATACCACGAAAATTGATATACGGTGTACTTCGCTTATAACTAGGTCAGATATAAACAGTCGGATATAACAACATTAATTTTTTATCTGAGTTCTCGGCAGCACTCTTTCTATGTAAAATTTCCTTGCTTCTGCCAAAATGCGGATAAAAGAAGAAAATTGGGTTTCCTGTCGATTCAAGTTGTTATATTCAGACAGGTCAGTCTCGAGATCCCAGTTGAACAAAAGGTGCTCGGGCCTCCGTCAGCCATAGATGGCCTGCGCACAACAGTGTGAAAGCGAACGAAGTTTCACGTGGGCTTGAGAAAAAAAAAATCTTTTTCTTTTTTCCTTTTCACCCTGTTTCTTCACAAGTGTACATAAATGCTGCACCAAGTTAACTCAACATGCCTCTGAGGTCTTTGCCACAGTTTTCGAGACAGATCGACCATGATAGTTCAAGGGTGGTGTCGGAATAGCTTGGCGCCTACAGGCGCCAAACTATTCCGACACCGTGGCACCCTTGAACTATCATGGTCGATCCACATCCTGTCGTAGCGTGTTGGAGCTGTATGCGTTCACAGGGACGGCCGCGCGGCATCCCTGAATTTTGGCTTCCAGCTATCACGATATAATCTTGTACTGATAATTATCACTTCTCCGAGGTGTGAGAGGGGCATATTCACGCATGATACAGGCGTCGTTGCGCATGCGCACGTTGAAAAGTGATCTCATGCACAGAAGAGTATCTGCCACTTTCCCCATCACTCCATTTCAGCGAAAAATCTACTTGTAATCTGGTTTTTAATCTTGCGGATTTGCTGTACAAACAATGTAGTACTCATAGAAAGTTGTTGGGGTTTTTTGCGTGCTGTGCCCTCTACTGACGACGTAAGCATAATTTTACACAGTTGCCGCGTACTCTAGTCTGGATTCTGCAAGATAAATAGTTTTGTCGTCAGATGAAGTGTAAAGATGTGGGACTGTACGATCTGTGTATGTGGTTAACACATTTAACCTTTTGGCTGTCGGTAGCGGTTTTTGTTGAGGTGATTCCTGCAGGAATAACCTCGACAAAAACTGCTTCCGACAGCCAAGGGTTAAGAAGTGCTGATTTGGACACGCGGCTCAGTTGATTCGTATCCGGATGCGGCACGTCTCAACTGACACAACCCATTTAGCCCTGACTATTCCAGCAGATGTTGGTTTACCATGTTAGCAACGTTCGCGGTAGGTCTTTTGAACAACCCTTTTTTAAATGTTTTTAAAAATAACGCCTGCCAGCAAAATCGATAAGTAACTGAAATAAGTTCAATGTCACAAACTCCGGTATTCTTCAACAATGTTTAGTATCCATACGTCCGCAACCGGTATTTTTCTTTTCTAATCGGTGTCGTCTGCTACTTTCATTTCCAGGTATTTGCCTTAAAAAACCGGTACAATTTCGAGAAATATCGGTTAACACAAAACACTGTGGTAGTTTAAGGGTAGTGACAGGATAGCTTGGCGTTCTGTGTCCTAATTAAACCATTCAGCCTGACGCACTACAGCAGGAGACGGGTCGCGAAAATGATAATTAAAGGGTAGTGCCATATTAGCTTGGCACCTGTCGGCGCCAAGCTAATCCGGCACTACCCTTGAATTATCATGATCGATCCATCTCCTGCAACAGGTGCGTAGTCGTTAGATGACGCCTCCAAAATTTGGGAAATGCGTGCGTCGGGCTGAATGAGTTAATCTGTAATTTGGTCTTCAGAGGACAAAGTTCTCCAAGATGTGGAAATTGCCCAGCCTGCAAGCCCACGAGTACTGAGGTGGGGCCGACGCGAGCCCTGAGCGCGTCGGCCCCACCTCGCTACTCATGGGCTAGCAGCCTTAGGGAATCAATGTATAAAAATATTCCACGCGTTAGTGAACTGATTTATCTTTGTTATTTTCGTCTAAAAGATGGTCCCATTGTTTATTTGTGATTTTCGCGTTCAAGACGGTCCCACTGCATTATAAAAACCACTTCAGTCGTTAACCCCTTCTCTGCTACTGGCCGCATACATTTCATTTCTGACATCTCTTTCATTCAACGGCCGAAGGTCACAGCCGTCCAAGGAACATGGATGCAAACTGGTGTCAGCAAGAGGTATAGATCCTCATGAGCCTCATGAGGATCTATGTATCTTCCAGTTGGATCGCGCTCACTTTTGTCAGCAGTGAATGGATTAATTCATCACGCTGGAAACTTTCGAATTACTCTTGTGTTCTGGACGGCCAAACACCATAAAACATCACACCCTAAACATCTTTCCACAAGCACAACCGATGCATTTTCCCTCTGTTGTTTTCTCATCGTGACGAATGTGGTCTGTTGGCTAAATTTCGAAACAGATCTTTCCGATTGGCTGCTTTTGCCACCGTATCATGCTGGGATGACAATTTCCCCTCTGGCAGTCAGTTCAGCGGCTGCTTGTGTAACTAAGCTAGGGTAGTTTGTTTTGATTTCTAACTAATGCGTGCTGATTTAGCTGATAAGACCTGACTTTGTACAAACATGCAGCTTTGTGTGCATGCTGCTTTAGCCAAGGTAAAGTTGTTTATATCGCTAGTTTCGTATTTGTTTGGCCCAGGTTTCATATGGAAATACGTCATTCTTGATAAGACGTGAAGTGTGTGCTGTTCTGTGATTTTGGACCTTACAGCTTCAGACCAACACACAAATTAAGTTCTGCCACGACCTATCAGGCCATCCACCGACCTTTTTTAATAATTAAATGGGGCTACATATCTAATATTCAAAGTCATTTTTGGGGATGTTTACATTAATAATTTGTTAAAAGTCTTTTAGCAAACCGCGTAAAGTAAAGATTTATTACAATAGAATTGATAGAACAAATAAAAGCAAAAATAGCACACATACATTTATTAACCAAAAGACCAGACTAAATAAGATAATATATATACCGAAATTCCCCCCCCCCTTACCCCCCCCCCCTACCCCCCCCCCCTAATTCCCGTGTGTGTGGTGCAGAAACACGTTAATCCTTTGACTGTCGCCGACGATATCGCTCAGCGGAAAAGACGCAGTGTCTACGCGTCATTAGAAATCATAGGATTCAAGATTCAAATACTTTATTGTGTCTCACGACAAATTTGTTATATGCACACCATGGCAAACCATGGCCCATCCCCCCCCCCCCCCTCCACACACACCCACACCCTCTCACACACGTTAGCACCCCCGCCAGACACATGCATACACGCACCCACCCACAAAATCACAATGACGTGCTGTTAATAGTAATAATAATAGTAATCATAGTCATGACAGCCTTTGTGCTGATGGAACCCAGTGCGCTCAGACAGCAGAAAATAAAAGCATAAATCAGTCCTCGAGGTGCGAGAATTCATTTGTCTGCGGACTGAGTTGAGAAATTTCATCTGATTTGGAGCGAAGACGTTTGGCGGCTTTGTCGGGTGACATAAAATCGAAACGGATCAATCATTCCATCGTGGGACATTTCACAGTTTGTCAAGGAGCTGTGCTACAGCCTCTTTGCCTGTCCCTTCCTATTTGCAAGGAACATATATTTACATGAGTTCCTGCGAATGCAGGGACTAATGTGAATCTATGTCCCTTGCTGGCCGAGACAGGCCCCATTTGTATCCTGAGACTGCCGTCTTGCCATCCATCTGAGTTAAGTGTGTGTTTCTGTACCAGGAGATCTATGTCAGGGTTCCAAAAGAGCAGGGGGCACGGACAAGACATTGTCTAGGGTATTATGGCCTCATTTCATCTAAAGTTGAGCCCTTTACGTGTGCAGAAGGCAACGATCCTCATGAGCCCGGGCAGACTGGAAAAGCACATGAAGATATATGCATCCTGCCCAATCACTGTATCTGTAAGCCTTTGATCACACTACCCGCGTTCGGTCACACTTAGAATGTCCGAAGGACCCACAGAGGGCAAATGACGCAGCATTGACGTAAACAACAAACTCATTACGTCATTCTCGATGAGGCAGGTACTTGTAACTCCGCAGTTCGTTTAATAAACCATAAGGCCCTAACATGCTACGACAGGATTTGAATGGACCATTACAGTTCAAGGGTGGTGTCGGAATAGCTTGGCGCCTGCAGGCGCCATGCTAGTCCGACACCACCCTTGAACTGTCATGGTAGCTCTGTCCGCAGAACTGTGACGTAAACCTCAAAGTATATTTTTAAAATATCCAGCTGTGTGGTCGATATCACAGACCAGCACATACAGAATTTTCACATCTACAGCCAAAATCCTTCACTGGAAGGTCAACTTGAACAGCAAACAGCCTACCGATGACATTCGTTGATAAACACCGTCGCACTTCAGTTCTCTGTGCATAGGTAAACACGTGTTTAACAACCAGCCAGCAGTTAATCCGTTGCAATGTAGGCCTACCACTTGTGTTTGACATATCTAGAGCACCCTGTCTGAAACCCAGTAATTGTGGACCCAGGGACCGACGTCGGCCGCAGTGGGCCCGCGCACGGGTGTGCGCGGGCCCACCGCGGCCGAATTCGGCCCGATGGTCATTTGCTTACTTGGAAAGAAGTACTCGCCGCTTTGTCCAGTCACCAAACTATTTTCTTATCAAATTACTTACTTCTGCAACAAAATAATAGGCCAACGTTCAATGTGTCAAGTGTAATGCTTTGGTTTGCTGTGTGTGCACTTTGTATGTTGCATCTTTTGAAAACATGAAACATTTATTTTAGCAAAGAAAATCTCGACAAAGAATAAAGCACGCTTAAAAAGGACTAGCTCAGCTCAGTCTGATCTTCTTTGCATTTTACACGCTTGATCGTCACCTTTGTATCCTGTTTTTTTTTTTTTTTTTTTTTTTTTTTTAAATTTTAATTTTTTTCTTTGCCATTTCACCGTCTTATTGTTACACAAGGCAACAGCATGTTATATGAATGGAATGAACGTATTGAGCAGGGCGTACTAAGTCACACGCTTACCACGAGAACGCTGGGGTACTAAATAAACTCCCATTGCGGATTTATTCTGAATTTAGTTGTTTTTTTTTTTTTTTTTAATTTTATTTCTTTATTTACTTGACTGTCACTTCTGTATGTATTTATTTACTTAATTATTTATTATTTTTATTTATTATTTAATTTTTATTTATCTCTTTATTTAGTTTATTTATTTACTTATTGTTGTTGTTGCTATTGTTGTTTTTAGGGGACATTTAATTGTCTTGATAAAAAAATAAATTAATAAAACCCCGTATATATCCAATTTAAGCCCAACAAATGTGCTAATCGAGCAATAAATTTATCGAATTCGGCAACGAAATTAAAATGTCAAATAAGCAGAATGGATTACTCCTAAAACGTTTGCTGTGTAATCCGCGAGGGTGTTTGATGTAGACAAAAAGAGCGATTTTGATCCCTTCTTGCACATCACATGCGTGTCGTGACCTACACGGCGCATTCTATTTCTGCGCTGGTCTGTGATTCTGGACCTTACGGCTGCAAGCCGTAGGTCCAGGATCTCAGACCAGCTTGCAAATCGCGACGTGCAAGAGGGTAGTGGGGCAAGGCAATATATCAACGTTGGGGCTGACACTCTACTGCGTCAACACCCTGGAAGGATTTTACCTAGTGATAAGGGAACCAGTCCGGACGACTTTGGGGTGGGGGGTTGTTTCAATCACTCGCGTAACCCCTTTACTGCCGGGGCAAGGAACAGACACACAAAGGCAAAAGCTATGGATCCTCATGAGCCCACGCGACAGCGTGGGCTCATGAGGATCCATACCTCTTGCAGTCCTCATTTGAATTCGTGCCTTTCTGAGGCGGAACAGTCAAAGGGCGATTTACTAGCGATGGTTTTAATAGACAGCATTGTTAGGTGGCCGCTTGCAGTGAAGGGGTTAAAACCCCGATGATTTAACTTGTGTTGGGTCCCAGCCTAGGGACTGTCCCGGCCTCATGAAAGAGTGACATATGGTGCTCAAAAAACGTTCAACAAAAGTTGTTCGTATAGGACAAGTAGGTCAAGATTGCATGTGCTTTGACGAAAGCAGTGGATGAAAAGCCAGGACAAACAAGCCAGGGCCGAATCCAGGGTGGGTGCTTTGGTACTACAACACCCCCTCCCCCGCTCCCCCCCCCCCCCCAGGCTTAAAAAAATCATTCACTGCCAGTCCACAACATGGTCCGAGACGGAGGAGGGGGGGGGGGTGCTTTAATGTTATTGCAGCACCCCTAGAATAGTTTCGGTAGTGGTGTTTTGATATATACTAGACCCTTGCAATAGAAAAAAAGTTGAGCACCCCCCCCCCTGCCTCCCCCCACCCCCCTTGAAAACTGATTGATCCGGCCCTGCAAGTGAAATCGCACGTTTGTCCTGGCGTTTAATCGACTGTTTGCGTGTGTGTGTGTGTGTGTGTGTGTGTGTGTGTGTGTGTGTGTGCGTGTGCGTGCGTGCGTGTGTGTGTGTGTGTGTGTGTGTGTGTGTGTGTGTGTGTGTGTGTGTGTGTGTGTGTGTGTGTGTGTGTGTGACAGCGACTAGAGCCCGCGTTAGACGACGGACAAGCTTGAAATTTTAGGATATTATCCCTAAAGAATTATCTCGAGGCCTTTTTTTCCGATGTTTTGATTAAGATGCTCATTGGCGAGATAATGGTTGATCCACACTGGAGTCCGTAATTTATTTTTACTAGATATTTTGCGTATAGCTAGATGAAATGGAGATATTGAATGAGTTCGTTAACCTCTAGAACCTTTTGAGTGATAATGAAATATTTGTTGAAAATATATATTTTCAATGTTTTTGGGATTAATTTCACGAATTATATGGGTTAATCTTAAAACAATTAAATCTTTTTTACGAAAAAAAAACCCACCAATATTCTCATAATAATCGCATGATTTTTCGTATACGGTATTTACATAAGCCTACAGGGTTTGTCTCAGCTGTCCGGTACGATTAGGTCATTGTGACTGTATGCCCTAGGTGTGAAAATCAGACAATTTTCTGCACCAATTTTTCGGAATCATTTGTAAAACAGCTAACATAACTTTAACTTTTCTTTTACGAAAAAAACTATTTTCTCATTAATACCGCATGATTTTTCAATAACAGTGTTTGCTTAAGCCTGCTATTTGTCCCGGCCCTGGGTAGGATTAGGTCAAATTGTAAACTGTAAGCTCTAGGCATGAAAATTAGCAAGAAAATTGCAAAGTTGATCCTCTGATACGTCAAATGTTAGTACTGCGATGATGACGTATAACATCGAGTCGTCACTATGAACACGGCGTCGTGGGGCTAATGATGCCATGATTTGAAGCTTGAAGTGACGTCATTTTGGCTGCTCGTGCTATTATTCTTCAGAATAGCTATGCTACCGCAGACCACAGCTTACGAATGGCTGGAATCGCCGTGTGTCCGTCTTTATTTATGTGTGACATTGTGTGTGGATCAGAGGGTGGGTTAGAGTAGAAGGAGATGTATTCCTGTCGCTACACGAGCCCATAGAGGGTACTAATGGATCCTCAGGCTGCTTGATGTCACGGAGTTTGAGCCTGTCTCTCTGTATGTGTCTCTCTCTGTCTCTGTCTCTCTCTGTCTCTGTCTCTCTCTGTCTCTGTATGTCTTTCTGTCTGTCTCTGTCTCTCTGTCTGCCTGCCTGCCTGCCTGCCTGCCTGCCTGTCTGTCTGTCTGTCTGTCTGTCTGTCTGTCTGTCTCTCTCTCTCTCTCTCTCTCTCTCTCTCTCTCTCTCTCTCTCTCTCTCTCTCTCTCTCTCTCTCTCTCTCTCTCTCTGTTTCCTGTATGGTTCCCTGTGTCGTATATATGGCCCACAAAGAGCCAGAAGTGCCAATTAGCCTATTCAGTAGTACAACTGAACTGCACACTGCAACAAAAGATAATCCGACTATGATAGTTCAAGGGTGTTGCAAGAATAGCTTGGCGCCTCTAGGCGCCAAGCTATTCTGGCAACACCCTTGAACTATCATGGTCGGTCTAGCTTCTGAACTCTGATTTAGTTCTCAAAGGTCAGCTCCCAGAGTTGTCAAATATGCGTATTTTGCGCATCAGTCATGACGTGGTAAACGCCCAGCAGAGACGTGAGATCTGAAGAGTGTAATCAATCTTACATTGTACCAGGTATTTGTCAAGTACGTCATATGGCGGTTTTAAAGAAACACTTGACCTAAATCCGGTCACAATATATGATCATCCTCGGTGAAAACATGACTATACCGCTATGTACCCACTCCATATTTTTTTCCCCTTCTTTGACACATGTACTGATGTATTGCATAACAAGCAAATTAATTATTCACGAGCTTGCTCGATATACTTAGCCTTGCAGCCCTGGCCGCAAAGTTGTTGATGGATTCTCGAGCCAGGGTCTTACGAAATAAGTCACAATATACTGTTCTGCTGCAACACTAATGCTTCCTTTTCAGCTATGACAACGTTAAAACTTCAAGTTGATTAATTTTAAACTTGCCGTTCTTCACCAATGCCGAAGATACATTTTTCGTCCCTGTACGTGCCATCGCTGTCATCGTGTCGGGAACGCTGAAGAAGAAAAAGAAGAAGCTGTCATCGTGTGCTTCGGCACTCGCATTGAACGTGGAAACCCGTAAAAAGCAATGCAAATAGTACAAAAGGCTAAAGACACTAACCTATAACTTGAAACCTCGTCCTTGTATTTATGTAACTCAAACTAGAATCGCGTAATGCAACATTCCAAGCTAAAAAAGCAACAACAACAAAAATCCCACCGAAACTGTATTACCGTAAGAGGTAGACGGAACAGCCAAATGCTCAAAATCACTCCAACAAAGTTAGCCCCTTTGCGTCAACAAAACTGTCGTCTGCTTCACATAGCACCTATAATGGAGTCATGTTTTCTTGTTTGTTCGCTACTCAGTATTATTTTTTTTTTCTTTTTCAAGGTATTATCCACATTGTTGCTATGGGTTTTTCACTGCTAAACTTTGCTTATGATTTAAACTGAATTAAAATCATTTAGTTGTGAATATGCATTTGTTTGTTTCGGTTTGCATTATAGTCTCGGTATGCAAACCTAAAATGGTCGCAGAGAGTGGATGGCACGAAGCGAAGGTAAAGTTTTGTTTTTAACTGGGTACATAAATTATATTGAGCAGCAATTTGCTTGATGTAGTGCCGAAAACAGGCAGATGTGATTACTTGACCCGATCAAAATGTCCTCGTCGTAACGACTCGGACAGACATTTTGATTTGGGTCTCGTAATCACATCTGCCTGTTATCGGCACTATATCAAGCAAAATGCTGCTCAATATAATATAATGTTTATAATCAATGAAAACAAAGTCATATACATTACGACTTTTTGCATGCTAAATGAAGAAATCAAAACTGCAGTTATGTTCAACTCGTTACGATATTTATGCGTGCGTATATTTGAGGGTCAATCAATCATAGATGGTGGTGGATTGTTGTCATGAGTTTTGTGATAATGTAACAAATTGTCACAAATCTAGAAGACATTGCTTGGTATCACCACAGCTGTCTTTCTACTAATCTCTTCAGCAGACCCAAAGGCGGGTCTGCAAAAGCGGAACATTACGTTTCTAAATTGCGTCATACTTCCCACTCAACGATTGGCCAAAATGCTGCGAGGCATCACCCTGCTATTTTTAACAATGAACATAAATACGTCACCATCTTTAGATAATGCAGAAAAAAAATAATGTTACACGTAGAGAATGTTTTGCTGCCTTCTTGAGGAAAAAATGTGAAAAACAAACTATGTGTAGCCCATAGCCACTAACTAGGTCCATAGCCGCGGTATAATACCGTGTACGATAAAGGCCATAGTGAACACATTAAGTCTGAATAACTTGACTTTATTCACGAGGAAAAGAACTGCTTCGTTTTGACTTCCGGGTCACCATGTATAGTATAGGTCAATTTACATAAGATCGCGTTTGCGTTTGCTAAGCGCACATACGAGATTTGCTTGCAGGTGACTACCTCTCCCCCACCTCCCATCCCACACCCTAACTCCCCGGCCCAACACTCCCTCTTTTCCCCAGCTTTTTTTTCCCCCTTTCGGCCGTTTCCGTCTCCTCAGCTGGTAGCAGGGCATGAGCAGAACTAAAACCTTTTTGCCAAATAATGGTGTGTTTGCGTGCCAACATGCGTACCAAGTTAATCCGCTTTCAGTTCCTGAAACTGTTGGCGATGCAGACTCACGCGCCTGACTGCAGCATCCGTCCTTTTCATTTCCACGTCCAAGTGGCCATTTCAGAAACATTATCAGTCTACTGAAGACTGCGTTTAACCCTTCGACTGTCAGTGGACGCGGATTTCGCGTCTGAAACCACACTACTCTGATCGACCTTTGCGTCAGTGAAGAACATAAATGAAGTGAGACAAAACGGGAGCACAAAGAAAGCGGGACTAACAAGAAACATAAATCCTCACATGAACCCCCGCTGTCGCGGGGGTTCATGAGGACTTATGCCTCTTCCCAGGGGTGGCGTTCGCCTTGCCACTTAGGGTTTCGTCGGTGGAGATGGACTGTATTGGTAGTCATTTGTCTAAACAAAAGTAGTCATTCGCCCGATCAATGGTAGTCATTTTTTCCCGGGGAGCTGGGTGGCTCGGTGGTAGAGTGTTCTACTCTCGTCCAAAAGGTCCCGGGTTCGAATCCAGTTGGGTTTTAAAAAAATTCAGACCCTATGTCGGTGCCCCTTTTTTGAAATCACCTTCGTGGTGAGAAAAGACGTTAAGCCCTAAAGGTTTGTTGGTGTTTTTTTTTTTCATTTTCTTCAATCCATTTCCCTGATCAGTGAGTTAGGCGTTTTGTAATAGCCTCGTCGTTGGCAGTCCAAGGGTAGTGCCTGATTAGCTTGGCGCCTTTCAAGGCGCCAGGCTAATCAGTCATTACCCTTGAGCTGTCAACGTCGATCCATTCCCCTTTTTTTTTTTTCGAAAATCGAGTGACGACGTATGCGCGTGGACGCGAAGAGTGCAGAAGAGTGACGGCATGCAGATGCAAGATACACAAGTAATAGTTTGCGCATTATGGGTCTAAATACACATTTATATCGGAACTGGCAGGCTCTCGTTACACAGATGCCGGCCCGAAATAGACTGTACTTAGCTGAATTGCGACTCCTTTCTGCTGGGCCGTCTGTTTAGTTTGTCTTCTTGTTAAAGTTACAGTATTCACCATTTTTCTATGAACATTTTGTTAAAGAGTGAATAGGATTGTACAGTTGTCACTATATCGATCACATTGAAGTTCTTGTTTTAAGATGTTCGGTCTGTTTACCTTTTGCCTGCTAGGTAACTTTAATGCATTATGTACTTTGCCACTAAGTAATTCTATTAACCCATTACATCCTGAGGCTGATTTTGTAAATGTGCTTATTGTCCTATGAAGGCTCATTACAGATTAGAAAATAGATCAACCATTTTAGTTCAATGGTGGTGCCTGAGGCGCCAAGCTATTCTGGCACCACCATTGAACTATCAGCCAAGTTTATTTCAAGCAGTGGGTATATCACGATGAAAAGCGTTAAGAGTTTATTTCTGGGTCCAGTACGCTTGCCAGGTAAAGGCTTATAACGACACATTCAGTGCTAAAAATAGCCAGGCACACATACCGCAAGTGAACCTTGGCTGGCTGGATCTCGTCGTGGATAGTGTTCTAAGGGAGGTAATTTTACGCCGGCAGCTGAAGTCGACTTCCGTGGCAGAGTTACGGAATTTTAAATCGTGAGTAAGTGATAAAGCACTAGTGAATAACCTTATTCTGGATGGTTAAGGCTGCATTAATGGTCCTACGTACGTTTAGTCATACGCTTATTTGTCCTGTTGACAGCCTTTTTATTGACAGCGAATGATTTTATTTTGGATGGTGATCAGATGCAACAGTGGTCATATGCATCCTTAGTCCTACTATTAGTTGTCCAATGTACAGCCACGGACAGCCATTTTGACTCTGAATCCCTTTAGGTTATGAATTGAGGATCATTGAACTTTTAATTTTGCCTTTTGTTTAAAGAACTTTTCGTTCTTGCTGCAATACATTACGATTAACCCCTTCGTTGCCAGTGATCGCGCATTTCGCGTGTGAAGCCACTTCACGCTGACCGACATTCACGTGAAGGAACAGATGAAGGTGGGACCCAAAAAAGGCACAAGGAGCACAGGGCTAACAAGAGACATAAATCCTTATGAGCCCCCGGGAATGCGGCGGGGGCTGATGAGGGTTTATGTCTCTTGCAGATGGGTAGCAGTGAAGGAGCTAAACAGTGGTTCAATTGTGCTGACAGAATTTCCGAAGCTAAGCTAGGCGTGCATCTTTAACACTGATTGCCTTGAGGAGAGATGAAGAGGGAGCAAAGCGGTCGATTAGAAGCGAGTGAGGACCGAGAAGAGCGGTCCAGTCATGTATAACCTAGATGACCGCATTCCGCCTCAGTTTGAGGATGTAGATGGACCAGACCCGTGTCGTCAAAAGGCATAGATTTCTCGTGAGCCCCCTGCTGAAGAAGGGGGCTCATGAGAATCTTTGCTTCTTGGAGATGGAGACGGACACGGCAGACGGACTCATGGAAACGACTTAAACGTGCCAACTGAGCGTCGATCCGTGCTGAATCAGGGCGTGTGCCAGATGAAAACCCACTCAGTAATCGAAAGTTTCTTGGCAGGCAAGTCTTCTGATGATTTCTTCTGCCTGCGAACGATAGATGATGTGGCATGTGCGTAATTGTGGCCAACAGCCAGGGCCAGGGGTTAATTCTGATGGCGGGACTCTGTGATTTCAGAGGCTTATGAGAGCCAATGGTTTAACTCACTAAAGGAGCCCCGCATCAATAGCTGCGAAAGTGTCGTATAGCGTTGCCGCAGGCAACGCTATACAACACTTCCGCAGCTATTGATGCGGGCACGTTTAATGAGTTGATGAGCTAATGTTGGAGCTGCCCAGAAACAGTAGTGTGGCATTATATTTTTTATGGAAAAAAACTGAAAATCCTATGCCAGTCTTTAAAGGGCATAAATATATCCTCACCAGGGATTTTCAGTCTCCGTTCCTTAATAACCTTAACGTCTGCGGGCTTTACTTAATCCTCGCACACATGCAAAGGTCCGCACGACTAAGCCTGTGCATCTCTGCGACTCTGGAGAAGGTCATCAAGAATTCAGACTAATGGTTCTCCTCTGATAACTGAAATCAACCATAATACAATATTAGGCCTCTCTGTCTCACTGATTGCCATGATTCGCACGATTTAGATCTGTGTTTCTCGGCGACTTGAAAAAGGTCATCAAGGCCTCCAGCTGTGACTGTCCAATGACGAGTCCGGATCAGCCACACGACATCCCAACGGCCGCCATGCAGTTCCAGACAACCCCAAACCTCGCTGAGTGGTCGTCTGCTACTGTTAGCGTTCATCTCACCCAGTGTGGAGTGAAGCCGTTTTCTTTTCGTCTGCCATTTGCAGGGTTTCCTATAACCACTTCCTGTTGACGGATTTTTTAAAAATATATATAAATACAAATCTGCAGGCATAGTGTGCTGGTCTGTGATTTTGGACCTTACGGCCTCTGATACCAGATACCAGCACACAAAACAAGCAGCTTTTTTTTTTTTTTTTTTTTTTTTGGTCACATGGTACGAGTATTTCTGCAAGGTATATGTTCTTACTTTCTCAAAAGTTCAAAGATGATCTGCAGCGCGCGGCGGTTGGCGAGGTATTTTGAAATGTGTGCCTGTGTGTCTGTCTGTGTTTTCAGCTTTAAAGCCGTGAGTTCCAAACTCACAGAGCAGCACACCTTTCGCCTTCGTCTTGATGTTCCTACTGACTGCCTGTTAACCATTTGGCTGTCCGTAGCGCTTTTTGTCGAGGTGATTCCAGCCAAATGGATTATTCATTTCAGTGATACAGAAACCGCTTTTCTGAATATTTCTAAAGGTTCAGAAGTAGGTTAGTTGACTTCCTTGATAGTGCCTATGACGATGGCCGAGTTGCACCAGTTTACGCGAGTTCTTTTGTGAAGATTATTCATATTATTATGTACACAGCATGAATCGTCTACGGTGACTGAAAGCTGTAAATATTATTCTCAATGCTTTCAAAGCCGGTGACAGCGTTTGCCGGTTTGGGCTGTGGCAGCCATGCACTGCTTTAAATTTAGACTAGGACGGATTAGAGAGAGAGAGAGAGAGAGAGAGAGAGAGAGAGAGAGAGAGAGAGAGAGAGAGAGAGAGAGAGAGAGAGAGATATGGTTGGTTGGTTGGTTAGTTCGTTCGGGTTTAACGTCCACGGCATCGAAGTGATAATGGACGGCCCTCACGGGCGGGTTATGGGGGACTCCCTGTCTATTACATATGGAGTACGATCAACTGATCAACTCAGGCGCACTCCAACTGTGCCACTTTGATTTAAAGCCCGTCTTTTCCCCCTGGATTGCGAGTCCAACTAGCGGGGCCGGGACGGGGATTCGAACCCACGACCCGGCGATTCCCTTCGCTTTCCTGCTCCGACGCTTAACCGTCTGAGCTATTTCGGACTCAGAGAGAGAGAGAGGAGAGAGAGGGGGGGGAGAGAGAGAGAGAGAGAGAGAGAGAGAGAGAGAGAGAAGAGACTCGTGTATCAAAGCCAGTGTTTGCAACGGGAAGACTTTAACATCTGTGCATCCGCGTGAGCCATAGATTCACCTGAGCCCCTGCAGTCGCAGGGGCTCAGGGGGATCTACGCCTCTTGCCTGATTGGCTTCAGCTGTTCACCATATTATGTCAGTGTCATTAAGGGCTAAGCATACCGTGAACAAGAAGCCCGTTCACTCCAGAGTGAGGAAGGTTGCCTCAAAGTCACTGTGACATGATGCTAAAAGTGCGTGGTCATCAGCATGCACACTGAACCCAGGATTCTATGTATCAATAAACATATACTGACAAGCAAAAAAAATGCGACATTTTGGGGATCATCGGAAACACTTTTCCCAAAATGTCGCATTTTTTTTCGCTCGTCAGTTTATATCATGCAATGAAAAGATCTGAGTAGGGACAATCGTGCCTATATTTGACCTGCTTTTGTAAACTGAAGGAACATGAAATATATGTGTACACATGTATGTTTAATTACTTTGAGTAAAGTGAAACCGGCTCTTCCAGTTTCGGCAAGAAGAATTGATTCTCATTAATTCTTTTAGAAGTAAAACGTTTATGTCTTGTCATAAACCAGGCGATTTCAAAGAAGGGGCACCGAAAAAGATTCTTAACAAAACAGTTAGTCCAACTGGGTTCGCCGAGCCCGCGACCTTTTGGACGAGAGTCCACCGGCTGACCACCGGCTGACTTATAAACCCCGGCGTGTGTCGTTATAAACCCCGGGCCCGGCGTGTGTCGTTATAAACCCCGGCGTGTGTCGTTATAAACCCCGGCGTGCGTCGTTATAAACCCCGGCGTGTGTCGTTATAAACCCCTGCGTGCGTCGTTATAAACCCCGGCGTGCGTCGTTATAAACCCCGGCGTGTGTCGTGCGCCTGGGAATCCATACAAGTATGACGCTCTACGTGTGTTGTGCAATACAAAACTATAAGCGGCTGGCTGAGAGACTACACTGAGGTGTATAAACTAGCATTAGCATCGGTGTTTTTTAGTTAACTCATTCAGCCCGACGCACGTATTTTCCAATTTTGGAGGCGTCATCTAATGACTATGAACCTGTTGCAGGAGATGGATCGACCATGATAATTCAAGGGTAGTGCCAGATTAGCTTGGCGCCGACAGGCGCCAAGCTAATCTGGCACTACCCTTGAATTATCATGGTCGATCTATCTCCTGCTGCAGTGCATCAGGGCTGAATGGGTTAAGAATGCAACCTCTTGTGGACACAGGCCAGTGTACTATTCACTGACAAACCTTCAAAGCCTTCAAAGTGGGGACAGAGGCGTCTAAAGATTTGCTGACCTAATCAGTTCTGGCGCTAATAGCCAACTTTACCCACTGTTCCGTTTAGTCGGCCTCTGTGTGTCTCTATTGACCGCCTTATTGGGCAATGGGAGGCTATGTATTTACAGGGGGGGGGGGGGGGTAAGGTCGCCAGGCCTCCATCCAGCCGCCCCTCAGTTCAATTCCGCAGGCAAGAGACATAGATTCTCATGAGCCCCTGCAGCTGCATGGGGCTCGCGAGAATCTATGATTTTTACTGACTGACCGGGTGGTTTTTTTTTTTTCTTCAAACTGAGGGTGTCATCCCGCAGTGCTTACAACGTCTGGTCAGACGCTGAAACCTCGATGTCTAACCATATGTGGAAGGGAGATGGGGTCGATGACCTCGGGCAAGGGCCTGCGACAGCAGGGGCTCATGAGAATCGATGTCCCTTGCAGTTGCTAGACGTGGCTAGGTTAGAGACATTGTATTTATACAGGAGGTTGTAGTTGTGAAAGAGGTTGTGTGTACACGCTAGATGAGCGAGGCCTGCGCTGTGTGCTTGCGTCGAAAAAAGAAACATGTTCTCGCCTGGTATTCTCATTGATCTGCGCTGACACACTTGACGGTGGTTTCGGTCATCGAACAGCACAACGCGGAGACTGAGTGTTGTGGCAACTATTCGGTTTTCGACCAATAACTGACAGCGCAAGTTTCCAGGCGCACTTTTGGAGTGAAGTTTATTTTGGGCGCTGCGAACAAGATTGTGATATAGCCCTCAGTGCGTAGTCAGTGTGGCTTGTACCTTAACCTGGGAGACACGGATGTAAATAGGGCCAGCTAACGGCAATACAACTTGCCGTCAGAAGCTCATGAATATCTACCATGTGCATCGTTATGTAAAGTCTGTTTGAGTAAATTTATTTTTGGCGTTGGCGAGTGGGATTGTGATATATACTGACCGTCACCCCTCACTGCGTAGTGTGGCTTTGGGAGAGAAACGGATGTAAATGTGACTACCAGCAAGCCGCAGTAGAACCTGCAGACGTCCGAAGTCCTCATGAAGATATACCACGTGCGTCGTGATCAGTGTAAACTTACAAACCAGATAGGTGAGTTAGATCCCCTGCCCCAGCCTATCAGGCACCCAATGATCGTCTTGTTCCTTTCTGTGGGCTGGCGATTGGGTGCCTGATGATGATAGGCGGGGGAAGGGGATCTAACTGTTTGTCTGACCAGCGCTTAGTAATTCCCCTTGTCGTGATGTAAAGCCTGTTTGTTCAGTTCGGTATAAAGAGAAGTCGGGCGAATCTGCGTGTACTAGAACATCGATGATGGAAGTTTACTCAGTTCAGACCGATCCATGTCCCTGTCAGTGTTTAGTACCTAGCGCATGAAGATCTGAGTATCTCCTACACTGAAGTAGATCAGCCGGTGTTTTGTCAGTGTTGGTGGTTCCGGACTCAGGGTCGTGGACCGCATCAGAATCCGTACCTCATATTAACCCATTGAGTGCTCAGGTTCACGTTTCCCATTGTGAAATGGGAATAGTCCTCTGAACCCGACTACGTCAAAGTTCAGAGAAACTTTGATCATGTTAGTTCAAGGGTGGTACCAGAATAGCATCACCCCGCTTGAACTACTGAGCAAGATGTATAAGGCCTCAAAGCGTTAAACCACCTGACTTCTTATCGTAGTCTAGTGTCAGACCACGCGTTTGTCTGAAAATAGCACAGACTTACCGGAGGCCCGTACAAAAGCAGGAGCAAAATGCCGGAATCTATGCCTTAGGTTGTTGATATTATATCAACAACCTAAGGCATAGATTCCGGTGTGCGCCCCATCTTCAGTCTTGCAATGTTTTCCATATAATCTCCTTCTCAGGCAGAGGAAGACATTAGGGTTTAAGCCTGTGGTTGTGCCTACCACGTGGTGCGATTGTTGACTGCTCGTACATGGTGTGTCCTGTCCGTATGTTTTGCAGGCAGGCGCGCGCACGGTGCCTCATAGTCGTAGACGTAGGCCCCAAACAACTCTCCAGGTGCAGATACACAACAGTGCCAGTCTCTGGCTAAGAAGGCTGACGAGGATCAATGCCCAGTTTTTGCAAGCATCAAGACTCAAGAAAAATCTGTGCCTGCAGCTGAACAGAACCTGGGTCTGGTCGATGAGAGACTGTTACGTCAGTTTAGTTACAGCCTCTTTTAGTCACGGCAGAAAGCATTCAGTGTTATGATCTGTTTAGAGAGATGCTCAGGAGCACAGGAAGGTCGTTGGTTTCAGGTGTATGCGCAAAAAGCGGCGATTTTGTGGTGTAAACATCCTCTCAGCAAACCCTTTGATGTGAGGCTGCTAGTGCAAAAGTGTGTACCTGTGTAAATTAACGCTAACTACCAGGCTTCTTTGACTGAGATAATTCAGCGTTAAGTACACCTAGCAAGAGGCATAGATCCTCATGAGCCCCCGCATTCGCAGGGGCTCATGAGGATCTATGCCTCTTGCAGATTATTGCGAGGGCACATGAGGATCTCCTACTTCGGCTTGCATTTTCGTGTTTTCCACAACCTAGGCGTGTAATAATCTTGGTGAGGCCAGGCTATCTCTGAGGAGGGTAGGTAATAACTTCAGTGTAACCTAACCTGTTTTCTCGGGGCACCTAGTCACTTGGGTTTCCACTCTCAGTCTGCGTGTGAGTTTGTGTGTTTACCCGATTAACAGGTTGCACCGATCAGTGTACTGCGTGGTCCCAGTGTGGCAAGGCATACATAGGGCCCTAACTCAAAGACTTTTCAGTTGTGTCACAGTCGGACTAGGGAAGAAAAACAAAAACAAAAAAAAAAAACCCACGTGTGTCTGTGATGGTCAGTAAATTTTGAACTACACCCGGCGGCTACACGTCTCAAAACCAGCACTGGCACACTTCAGTGTTAGCACAAACCTTTTTTCTTGTTTGATCGATCAATAGATTGGTGTTATCAATAGACATTTTTACTGCACCACAGTGCGTCGTCAGTGTAGTGTATACCACTTGAACTCGGTGAAATGCAAAGGTGATGCGTCAGTTAGTGGTGGTAGGCCTTTTCTGAGGAGGAACTGCTTTACTGTGTGTACCTCTGAATGACTGACAGGAAAACAGATTGGTATTGACAGCACACTTTTATTCGATTACCACTCTAGGGTAGATTTTAAGTACGCGATGGTTCTATCGGCGTGTGATTGTCCCAGATCACAATCGTGCCGCCGTGGGACTATGAAAAGAATACACATCAAAGGGTTGCTGCTATTGTGTGCTGGTCTGTGATTTTGGACGTAAGGTCCGTAAGGTCCAAAATCACAGACCAGCACACTCTATGCACAAAACTATATAGTCACTACGTTAAATGTAATGTGTAAAGTAATAGATACGACATATGCGTATAAGAAATACGAATATGTATGAATATAGCCCGTTTTTAATTAATGATATTTCAGTGTATCTATTTTTTGGTGAAACCGCAAAAGCGTTGCATTTCATGGAACAATATGAACTATTATTCTTATTCTATACATACGCAGCCGTGCACAGTGCGTCAGTCAGAGAGTATACCTGTAGCTAATCACTCAGAAGGTTGTGGGGACTTGGTGTGTTCTCGTAATCTGACTGACAGGAATATAAATTGCGAACAGCAGACGTCTGTTCGAATGTTATCGCGCAGCTAAGAGTGCGCAGGGCAGTCTGACGTCTGTTTTCGGAACCTCAGTACTACCTGAAACAGGTCAAAGCCGGTCAGTGTGTGTTTAAAAAAAAACAAACATTTTTTCACCAACCTGTGCAATGCTGAGAATCAGTAGTATACTCTATCGTCAAATTGTGATTATGATTTTGGACGTAAGATAACTCTCCAGATTGTGTTGGTCTGTGATTTTGGACCTTACGGCGCTAGCGCCCGCAAGGTCTAAAATCACAGACCAGCACACAGGGGCAAGAAGAGTAATTTGAAGATAGACATGGAGAGAGTGTTCCTTGCACAAGATTATTCTACGCAGGTGTAGGGGCTTAGCGGCCGCTGGCTTCAAAGTGTAGAAAACCGCATCTCTCTGTCAAGTGAAACTGTGGTGAGGAAAAAGTTGTTTGAACGTGGCCGTCACCTAATTTCAGCAGCACATGCCTTTCGGGCACTGAGGTTTTAGGGTCAGGTAATCAGTCCAGGTGTAACGCTGATTGCAGAATGACTCCTATGCCATGTCCAGGGTTAGGTTGGTGAGTGTTTACCTGATCAATCAACCAGGGTCATTTTGCGTTGCCAGCTTGATTTTTCGCGAGGGAAGAACTGACTAAAATGACTAAAATGACTCACACGCCAGATCGACCTGGAGTCGCTTTGGCGTACGCCAAAGTGACTCCAGATCCATCTGGCGTGAGATTCATTAGTTGTGGGTCTGGTGTGACTGAGATTCATATTGGCGTTTTACACCCGCACAAGTTTATCGGCATTAAAGCGTGTTCCTAGTATAGATTTCTTAGAGGTTCGGTTACTGCTTCTAAGTTGCTCGTATAGGTTAGTGCCAGCAGGTACGGACGGACGAATCATGTTAGTGATGGCGACAAATCATTAGCTCAAACTGCCGGCGGGCTGCGGCTCAGTGCAGACTAGTTGACCTCCGTTGGTGTCACTGAGGTTAGTCAGATCGACTGGAACTGTTTATCGCAGAGGTTTAAATCTCCGATGACTTCCGCTTTCGGTTACTGAGCACCGAGAAAGGGGTGACTATGATGTAAAAGGCTGAGCCTGGTCAGCAAGAGACACATGATAGAATTGTCATGAGCCTCTGCAGCTGAAAAGTTTCACGAGAATATAGGATGGCCGGATAATGATCAGATGACTTCCGCTTCCGGTTAACACTGAGAAAACTTGGGAGAAGTACAAGAGCCCAGGCCCTGTTCAAGGATCAGCATCAATGCAAGGGACACACTTTCATGGGTTCCAACAGCTAAAACGTTTCAGTCTATGCCCTCGTCCGGCAAGCCGAGTAATGATCGATTTGTGCGTTGGCGTGTGATTTTGGACCTCCCCAGTTACTACAGCGCTTGCACCGTAAGGTCCAAAATTACACGCCAACGCACAAATCGATCCGGCAGTCTGCGGGAAGTGCTGTCCCTCTTCATCCGAAATAACAGATCAGCATATAGCAAGTGATTTAGTGGTGGGTGCCAGCCCAAACCAGTCCGGACTTCCACAGAGCCGGCTGTTTAGTCCAACACCGATAGAGACAACCCCCTCCCCTCACCCTCCTCCTGTCCCTCCCATTCCACCCCCACCCCAACCTTCCGCGGGTCTTCCGCCTACGCCGGCCGGCCGGTATTCAGGGAGTCGGTATCTATAGAAGCCGCAAGGTCTGACAAAGTTGACCGCATTGTGTATTAGTGCCCGCTCAGTGTTGGTACGTTCCAGATCATATTTCAGTCGAGATTTATTGTGGTGATTGTGCTTTATGGTAGGCAGTATTTGATGGTGTAAGTACGAGTACACAGCGTGAAGGGTTCTCCATATCAGTTTTGGTACGTGTAAACACCATCCCGAGAAGGTCTATAGCCTCACTGGAGATAACTGCTGGATTTGGAAGGCATCGGTAAAGTTGAAAACGTCGGTTGAAAATCTGTTAGTAATATGTGCAACGAAAGCAACGTTTCGATTCTTAACTCAGTGACCCGTTGGCTGTCGGTAGGGTTGTCGCGACGATTCCTACAGAATATGGACAGATAAAGGATTAGAATGCTGCAGACATGAAGCTTTTGAAGATTCCTGCAGGAATGATCACAACAAAAAACGCTGCCGGCGGACAACCAGAATGCTGCAAACATAAACATTATTTTTATGAATTTGTGTGTGCACGCTTTACATCATGGACACTAGGATTGGACCGATTCGACATTGCCTAAGTAAAAAAAAAAAAAAAAAAAAGAAAAAAAAAAAAAAGCCAGTGTTTCCTGGCAGTAACCATTTCCAGCCAGTGACCATTTCCTCCCCGCGGCAGCGGAAGTCTACATCTTATTCTTAACCCCATCACTGCTAGTGGACGCAAATCGTTTTTCTGCAATCTTCGTTAATTCAACGCCACAGAGCTCCAGCCGTGTTCAGAACATGGATTCAAAGTGACATCAGCAAGAGGCATAGATCCTCATGGGCCCCCGCACCTGCGGGGGCTCATGAGGATCTATGTCTCTTGCAGATGGGTCTTGTCCGTTGTTTCTCGGCAACCTTAGTCTGCACATCTGAAGTTCTTTACATGTGTCTAGAGCCATAGATTTACCCATTGATTGAGTTCAGGCGATAACACACACACACACACACACACACACACACACACACACACACACACACACACACACACACACACACACACACACACACACACAAACCCGACAATACCTCCCTGGGTGTATTGTAAAACCTGTTCAAAAGAAGCAACCAGGAGATCCATACCTACACATGTGTCAGCTCAAAGAGAACATGACACAGGGATATATTAAGCGCAGTCTCGTATAGTTAAATATCCTTCGCCATTAATCCTCTTCATACCAGTCAGTCCAGAGCCGTTTACAAGGTTGACAATGCAGCGCCGCAGTCAGGTGGACAAAAGGCACCTCCCGCATGGAGACCTACATAAAATGTGTGTTGGTCTGTGATTTTGGTCCTTACGGCTCTAGTCCAAAATCACAGACCAGCACACATATTAATACATAATATCACCGAGTCTTTAACTTGTAAGTGTGGGTCGGAGGCACACAGCGACAATATCGTGTGCACCGCTGTTCTAGAAAAGAAAATGACCTGCGAAGCAACATGCAGAAATGTGGGCTGGTATGTGGTTTTGGACCTTACGGCGCTAGCGCCGTAAGGTCCAAAATCAAAGACCAGCATATTATTGACATAATATCTTTTAACTTGGACAATTACGTGGAGGTCGCAGGCTGTCAGTCATGTCAGTGTCCGCGGGCTAGGCGTTGCCCACTTAACCCTATCAGAGGACTGATCGATCTGTCTAATTCTCTCACTGCCAGAGCCGCGGGAGACAGATCAGCCATGCTATCACAAAGATAGTGCTTGATTTGCTAGGCGCTTAAGACGTTCAAGCTGTTAAGGCCGTACTTGGTTTGCTCATCTGCTACTAGTGCTAGCGTGCAAGAATAATTGTTCGCAGTGCCGTAAATGCTTTTTGGCAGATGGTTTTTGAATGTGACAGTTGGCTTTAGAATGGAAATGACATAAAAGTGTGCTGGTATGTGATTTTGGATCTTTACGGCCGTAAGGTCCAAAATCACAGACCACCTCAAACAATGTGCTGATCTTGCTGGAAGGTTGTTTCATTGATCAGGCCAGCAGACAAACGGTAACAGTGCCTGGCATGCCAAGCTTTTTTTTTTTTTTTTTTTTTTAAAGATATGTTCCCTGACATTTGTATGTTCACGGACCATCATTCTGAAGTTCTTATCAGTCGAACCACCAGTTCGTGTCCCAACAAACACAGTTTTTGTGTCCATATGATGCGAACAACATTGCCGAAGGACTTTACATGGGCTACAGAAAACATTGTATTTTTTGCAAACTCACACAGGGTGATTACAATAATAGTACTTTTTATATGTATGTATCTCGAAGATTAAGATGGGACAGGATAAAACTGACTAATACATACAATATCAACATCAGGTGTTGGGATAAGTTCTAGACAAGTTTTCAATAAGAGAAAATGACCAAAATACGGGCATAGCCGCTTTAAAGGCCCAAAGTCCTTTTATGGTGAACAGCAAATGGGATCTGAGTGCAGGTTGTGACTGAGAGGCGTTTGGCACAGTACAGTCTCGTGAACCTGTCAGGTCATAATTCCTTCCTTTAAAGTACCATTACGCGTAAATTTGAACACGCATTTCAGCACCAATTGTGTTTGTTATGCCTTGTTGACACACCTAATGAACTTTAGCAGCAGTTGGGACACGCAGCAAAAGCACACGCCTAATCGCACTTATTTATTCTGCCCAGCCGTTAGCGTGTCAATCTATTTTTAACTATCTCGTACTGAAAGCGTTGTATTTATAGAACGGAGCAGAGTCATTGACAAATTACTTGATATCAAAACGACGTGTGCTGAACTGGATTGTCCTGTATCTAAATAAACCATATGTAGACATGTCTGTAGCGTTTCGTAACCATCTGTTACAGAATTGTATATTTGAACAGATACGGCGGTAGTGGGCCTTTAATTTAAGGATGACTTGAAATTGTACAAGTTATTGGATTAATCGAGCTCGTTAGGAAGGACTCAGAATTGTGATAGTAAAGGCCCACTACCGCCTTATCTGTTCAAAGATACACTTCTGTAAGAAACGGTTACGAAACGCTACACACAGGTCTAGTTATGGTTCATTTGGACACAGGAGAATCCTGTTCAGCACACGTCGTCTTCATGATAGCAAGTAACCTGACAATGACTCCACTTCGTTCTATTAATACAGTGCTAACAGTAGGAGACACAGCTAAAAATAGTTTGAAACGCTAATGGCTGCACAGAATAAATAAGTGCGATTACGCATGTGCTGTTGCTGCCTGTCCAAACTGCTGTTAAAGGTCATTAGGTGTGTCGACAAGACATAACAAACACAAATAGTGCAGAAACATGTCTTCAGATTTATGCATAATGGTACTTTAAGCCCTTCACTGAATAAAATTAAACATGATGTCTCCAGCTGCAAGAGACATAGATCCTCATGAGCCCCCGCAATTGCGGGGGCTCATGAGGATCTATGCCTCTTGCTGACACCACTTCTCATCCATATTCTATGAACGGCTGCGGCTGTTTGCTTTTGAATTAATTTCAGCAGCGAAGATTTTAGAAGCGCAGCCGCGTGCGGATTAAATATGCTTGTTGGCGGAATGACTGGAGATCGTACAATTAAAGAGATTAACCCCATTTCGCATGATATCGCCGGCGCTGTTTACTATACGGATGGCTGCGCGCACGAAGGGGGTTAGGCAAGCTTGTTTTGGAATGATTAGCTATTGCGCAATCGGCTTCTTCTCAGAACACAGCCTATGTTATTTTTGGCTTTGCTGTGTGCCAGAAATAAGGCGTGTTGACTTAAGAGTTTCTAAGATCGGCCTTTGGAAAAGTGAAAATTGTGCCAGTATAGTTACAGTAACTAGCGCTCGAATAAGACGAAGAAGTAGAAGTTATTGCTGTGATAGTAACTGAACTGAACTGAAAGTTTATTTTCTGAGGACGGGCACACGATGCGCGTAGGCCTTTTTTTCATGCATGCATTGCATGTAACTGAAAAGCTTAGCACTCCGAGTAAAGACTGTGAGGTTTGCCAGCTTGGGATTTATACTCAGCTACAAGAGGCATATATTTTATCTGCCCCTTCTGAAGCAGGGGCACATGAGAATCTGTGCCTCTTGACCTCCTTTACTTATATGCCAGGTTTCTCAGTGGGAAGAAGCCATCGATAGTTAGCGTGTGACTGTAAATTAATTCTGAGTTACTCCGCCAGTGGCCTTAGTTAAAATGCTCAACGATCGACCGTGCAGTGAAGCTTATAATATATAGACCTTCAGCACAGTCTTAGGCTTCATTTTTTACGGGAACAACTTTCTCAGTATAGCTAAGAAGAGTTACAGCCAGCCAAGTCTTGGCAAAAGGTATAGATTCTCGTGAGCCTCCGCTAAAGCAGGGGAGCTGAGAGTCTATGCCGCTAAGGGAAGATCCGTGTGAACAAGTGTCTAGTTTTTCTGTTCTAAACGTCCTATGCGCGTTGACGATGCGCTTAGTCGATTTTACCGTTGGCTGCCTGCGTGTCACTTGTAAGCATTATTTTCGCTAGCCCTGTGCGATACCCGGCCAGTGGGGTTAGGCACGGGTGTGCTGAATTTAATTGCGTTCCGATACTCACCTAGCGGTAACTACTCAGTGTTGAACGGCAGGTCACTTAGGTATAGGGCCAAACTGTGTGCTCTACTGCAACAGTACTGTGTTTGTCTTAAAGAAAAGCCTGCAGTGGCAAAGTGGCTTGTGTTTCGGACCGCCTATCTCGTCACTGTTTCAAGTTGCCTGTGTTTTTGTGACAACTCTGATAGGTGGCGCAGTTCCGTTGATCATAAAGGTAACTGCTACCCGACTTCCGGCTTTGCTTTAGTTCCTAGTACGAATGTAATATTGATAGTTGACTTGGAGTCTCATGGACGGTGTCTAATTCGGAGTACTCACACGTAATACCGTGAAGTTTATGGTGCTGTTCGGATTATTGCTGAAGTTCCGCAAAACTGGTCAAAGTCTGTAGCTTTACATACTCCAAAACTATTCACAACTTGGGAAAATTCCCAACATAGAAAGAAAGACGCTTAGAAAGGTCAAGTTCAAAGCAATAAATTGTGCCGAACTTGTCTTTTCTAAGCGTGTTTCTTTCTTTCTTTGGAAGTGGCAGTCATCTTTACAGTGTTGTCTGGATTCTATGTTGAGAACTTGATTTTTTAAAAATATTTGTATGGTGTAATCCATATAATAGCTTCTTCACGCGGACCCACATGCTACATGTTTGTTTGTTTTTTTTGTTGTTGTTGTTTCGGGACATCAGCCTGCTGGTCCTCATAATGTGTGGCCTCTTGTGGACACTACTAAAAAAGATTTAAAAAATCCTCTGAATTTTATCTGTAATGGGCATGGACTTGAAATTGTAAAATTTTGATTGACAGTAACATGACGATTAAGTCGGATTTCAATGTTCGCGTCTCCGTAACGCCCCGAACGTAAACCGTTGCTCGTGCCCACCTTAACCCCTCGACTGCCGAGGTGAGCACGATCCAGCTGTAAGAGACAAAGATCCTCATGAGCCCCCCGCAGTTGTCACCACTTCGTACCTATGCTCCATGGACGGCTTGGGTTGTTGGGCGTCGAATTGAACAAAAAAGATTCTCAGAAACGCATATTGCTTTCACTGGCAGTGAAGGGGTTAAGGGCGTAACATAGGTTTTGTCTGGCGGTCTTTTGATGTCACCTCGCGTCAACTTTGAGTGACTGATCATTGCGTTAACCGGCAAGCCATTATTCCGTCCTGTAGAGTCTCGCAAAGGCGGACACAACGGTCCTTTTGTTGTGCTTCCGTCGTAGCATGTTTAGCATTCCTGGCCTTTGCTTTAACCCCCTCGCTGCCGAGGAAAAGAGAGCGCGACCCTAATGCAAGAGGCATAGATCCTCATGAGCCCGCCGCGACAGCGGGGGCTCATGAGGATCTATGCCTCTTGCCGAGATCAATTTGTTTCCACGTTCCTGTGACAATTTGGACACTTTGAAGTTGAACTGAATAACAAATGTTTCAGAAAAAAATATTCGCGTCCAGTTTGCGAGGAAGGTGTGAACCCCCTTGCAAATGCAGCTATCGGTATTGTCAACAGTACCAGTGGCTGTATGCACGACGTGGTGAAGGGGGGCGCGGGGGGGGGGGGGGGGGGAAAGGGGAGGTAATCAAAGCTGACTAGGTACCTAGCTCGTTGGTAAGGCTGGATCGGTTTAGCATGAATGCCTTTCAAAGGATACGTAGTTGCAAAGCCTAATCCAAAGTAATACCAGGAGTTAACGGACGCGACAGAAATGCGTTTTCAAAAGCTGGGCTGCACTGATGATTGCTGTAATGTTTGTGCAAAAATGGCATGGATGAAATCACGATAGATTGCAAAGGGTAACTTTAAACTATGTTAAAGAGACAACGTTGAAATGATTAACCGTTTTTTTTTTTTTTTTTTTTTTGGTTGTTTGTTTTGTTTTGCTTTTTTCGTTTTTCTTTCTTTTCTTTCTTTTTTTTTTCTTCTTTTTTTTTTTTTTTGTTTGGGGGGGTGGGGGGGGGGGGGGTGGGGGGGAAGGGGGGGGTGTACTCATTGGAGATGTGCCGCATCCGGGTAGGCGGCTATAAATTCGCGTATCCGAGGACAGCACGTCTGGAAAGTTTGACCACTGAGTCAAAATCAACGAATCAAACACATTTTGTCCCATGGAAGTATTGACAATTTCCGTTTAGATTACGGAGTGCTTGTAAGGAATTGCGTACACGAAGACAGACCGTCCAAAAGCGCAATTGTAGCAACCGACTTGACAGTCTTTCAAAGGGCAACGGCGAATCTGCTCTTGTCAATGTTCGGTGTGGGTCATATCCCAGCGATTGATGTTTAATATTCATCTGCAGAAGGCATAGATTCTCATGAGCCCCTGCATTCGCAGGAGCTCATGAGAATCTATGCCTCTTGCTTGTAGGAATTTGTCTCATTTACGTCCAGTCTGCTTCTGAGGCGGAGAAGGTAACGCAGTTCAATTAACTTGAGGGTGTGCTCTGTGCTTCGTTGTGACTGTCATTTCAGGGTCGTCCAACCTCAATGACCTCTAAGGTCGTGTTGCGTGAGTACAGGAACGAAGTGAATCTCATCTCTCGTTAGTGAAAGACCACAGAACTACATAGCTAAAGAGGATTCTTTCACGCCGACTGACCGTTTTACCTCTAAAGCTAGTTCAGTTTTGTGCGCTTGTTTCAGGAGTGCGGTGGTTTCAATTACATGCTTTCACTGGGATCCTACTTTGAATTGTGTTGTGTGTTGACCTAACAGTACAAGTGTTGGATTACTACAGAGCGTCTGCGTGTTACATGCTCTTGGAGTTTAACTTTTATTTTCGTTTTTCATGTTCATCTCTTCATCACAAATTTTATGTTGACTCCTCACTTCAGTCACGGCCTAACCACTAACTTGTAAGATACACACGCCAGAGGAGTCTTAGTCACGTGTGTTAAAGACCCTAAAGAAGTTACAAATATTTAAACAATGTGATATAACTGACCTGTGTTAGATATACTACAGAAGTTGCATGGATATACATTGACAAAGCTGTGATAGAACATTGAAAAATTGTGATAAAGCTGAACACTCTTTGTGAGTAAACACTGAGATAGTCTGTGATAGAACTGTGAAATGAGCTGTTATTAAACACTGGAATGAGATGTGAAAGAACGCTGACAGAGTTACACATGGCCAAACACGTTCTAAATTCAGCGACCGTGGATGTGTTGACGCCAACCTGGCGATCAGGTCTGTTGTGGCAGCGAGGCTTTATCCCTGGCTGAACCCGCACACACGATTCAGATTATCCTATTTTCTGGCCACAGTCAAAAGAACCTACCACGCGTCGGTCATAGGCACCTGCCTGGTCAGACCAACACAGCTAGCCGCTGGCAAGTAGCCACTTCGTTGCAGTGGTTATAGGTCGTTCACCCTTCCTTGTTACGTGACCCTAATAGTCCTTCAGTCCTGCCCTTCGTCCATTCGTGACCGGTGACCGTAGAAAGATGAGTTCCCTCATTCCTCCGACCCAGAAGGGTCGGTCTAGGCGCAAGTCTTACGCGGGGATCAGTAGCAAGGGGACCCCTTCCACACCTCTATACAACATCCCGGACAATGATCAACCTATTGACTTTCAACAGGAACAGAGACTGATGCAGGAACACTCGCGACGGCGCAGGGGCTCCGTGCCCGCCCGCACCACGGTAAGAGAGTCACTGGGGTTCCAATCCCCTGGTTTCTGCTTCTGTTCACACCTGAGTGCTTTTTGTGAACCCACCCTAGTGACAGCCTGGGGTACCAATCCCATGGAGTCAGATGCATGAGTGAGCTTAAAGTCCTGCGCAGGCCACTACACAAGGTGCTTCGCTATTGCGAAGCACCTTGCGTAGTGACGTGCTCAGGACTCACGCTCTCTATGGCTTGCGCAGGATCTACGCTTTCTATAGTGGAGCATTTAGGACTGATTATTTTTAGCTCACACATGCAACTGAGTCCTGGGGTCCCAGTCCCCTGGCATTCTCCTTTTGTTTTCACCAGAGTACCGTTTTGTGTACCCAAAGTAGTAACATGTTTTAAGTTGAGCTCGAACCCCAGTTGTTGCTCCTGTTGCGCTTTACGTGTGACCCCACCACATAAAATAAAAATTGTGGGGCTGTAATCCCCAGGATTTTGTTAAATGTTCACCTGATGTGCTTTCCAGTCAATGATTAGCTCATGTTTATAACCTTTCATCACGCACCACACAGTGATTTTCGTCTCCCGCCCCCCAATGTGTGCCCATTCCTGCCAGCCACTAAGACCGATATTTCTGCAGCCGTTACTGATTTACTGGTCATAACCATACTTACCTGAGGCACAGTGATATGAATCATACCATCAACAGGCATAGATTTTCATGAGTCCCTGCGAACGCGGGGACTCATGAGAATCTATGCCTCTTGCACTTGGGCTGTGTTTGCAGTCAAAGAGGTTAAACCCTCCGTATGTATAGTCTTATCAGTTGCTGGTCATTGAGAAATGGTTTTCTTCCTATCTATATGCCGGGCTTTCCATGTTCACGATAAATATTTTCACCCCTACACTACGCGTTTTAACGTGTCCTCCCCTGACATTTTACAACAGGATGTGGGTCGCCCGTGATAGTTCAAGGGTGGTGGCAGATTAGCTTGGCGCCTGTATGCTGTTCTGCCACCACCCTTGAATTGTCATGGGCGATATGTAATGTATTCTATAAAAAATAAAAAATAAACAAAAAAATCCCACATTTGGGGATGGTGACCTTGGAGGACAACGTGTTGCAATCACCATGTTAGCGTTCTGTACAGTCGAGGAAAGTGAATTAAGGCAACCATGATAGTTTTTGGGTAGTGCTCGGTTGACATTAGTTTTGTGTAACAACTATGTTGTGGTTTTTTATTTTATAGTGTTACCGGCCGTAAAGTATGTCTTTATCAGTGACCTTGACCTTGAGACAGGTCTTTTACGCCGTCGAGGTGTCAAATGTCGCCGAAACTTGATCAGGCAACGACCTCCCTCCCACCCATGCAGACTATCTGTGACGCGACCGAGATAAATATGCCCTTTAATAGTAGTCTGCGACTCTCTTCCGTAATTTACTCTTGACAGATTTTGAGCAGCTGTAGTTAAACGTCTTTGACTGATTTCACTTCTCAAAGGCCTAGTTTTAAATGTCCTATGCGGCTTAACCCGCTCACTGCCGGGAACATGCAAACAGCACCCATGTTTGCAAGAGACACAATACTTCACCATCCCTCCAAAAACACCACACAACTGCAAGAGGCACAGAACCTCATGAGCCCCCGCAAATGCGGGGGCTCATGAAGTTCTTTGCCTCTTGCTGACCTCGTCCATAATTGGCGTTATTGGGCACTGTCTCTGCCATGGTTTCAAACAGACATGGCTTGCGCGGTTTGCATTATCGAGCGTTGCATTGTCCATAGTTCAAAGACATGATTTTTAAATGTCCACTGCCGCTGTGAAAGACTTGAATTTTCCTGGCTCTGTCTTCTGGTGCACTGTGCGTGGTTCGCCTGTCATTTGTCGCTCACGTTCAGTTCGGTGTGTCCTCCCGTGACACCTTTCCGTTAATCTCCACACCGGTGTCGGTTTGTTTTACCTCGGCTTAGACTTCAACGCTTTCAACGCCACTTTGTTACACTTTCAGAACCTACGTTTCCAAAATCCGGGTCACCCCTAACGCCTGTATAGACAGTAGTTGTAGACAGATACCATTAAAAGGGATATAGTCCATGATAGTTCACAGGTAGTGCTTAATTAACTTTGCACCTTTTCTGCACTGCCCATGAAGCATCGTGATTGAACTAACCCCCCTTCAGTTCACGCTGACCGTGAAAACGTGGTTAGCTTTCTGCAGTTTGAGGACGTACGCACTCTGTCCACCCCTGTCAAATTTTCGACTTGAGGGGCACAGACGTGTGCCGGGTCTGTGATTTCGGATCTTGCAGCCATAGGCCGCAAGGTCCGAAATCACAGACCCATCTCACGCCTTTCAACCAGACCCGCTGTCAGCAATTTCTGCAGCTCACTGATCCAGCCTTTCTCAAAGTGCACGACTTCTCATCGGCAGGGCCGGCACAGGGAATGTGCAAGTGTCTGGTTAGTCTGTGGTCTTATGCTTACGGTTTAGAGCCGTAAGCAATCAGATCACAGACCACCACGCAGAAGTTTTCTATGCGCTCTGGAAACTTCAAACTCAAAGCACTTCTTTTACTTCCAAAGAAATTATAGCCTTCTGTAATCCGCGTTATGTTTAAAAGTTTATGTCCGTGACATGTTTTTAATAATTAATTTAGGAGTATTTGACGTTTCACTTTCTTGTCCATAAATTAGTTTCTGGAACGTTCCAAACTAAAGAGCTGCATATAACAGAGAGAACACTTTTGCACTTTTAACTCATTCAGCCCGACGGCCGTATTTCCCAAATTTTGGAGGCGTCATCTAATGATTATGCACCTGTTGCAGGAGATGGGTCGACCATGATAATTCAAGGGTAGTGCCAGATTAGCTTGGCGCCTGTCGGCGCCAAGCTAATCTGGCACTACCCTTGAATTATCATGGTCGACCCATCTCCTGCTGTAGTGCGTCAGGGCTGATTGGGTTAGATCCGAACACTGCCAATGGACACAGTTATATTTTTCAAATCATTGCATCTTCAACGTCAAGGATCCCCAGCCGTAAAAAAAACCAACATGTATCCAAAATGGTTTCAGCAAGAGGCAGGTGCGGAGCGCGTGAGGATCTATACCTCTTGTAGCTGCGGGATGTTCCATTTTTTCTCGGCAGTGAAGGATTAAGAGGAATGTTTGTGAATGCTGGCCATGCCTTGAAAACAACAACCCGCCGAAATGCGGGGCTCATGAGGATCTATACCTCTTGTATTTGGATGCTGTTCAAAATTTCTCGGCAGTGAAGGGATTTAAGGGGATGTTTGTGAGTCCTGGCCATGCGGCCATGCCATGCCTACAGGATCCCATCAAATGCCCTATGATCGCTTTCCAAGTTACATCCAAGGGCCATCAATAATGCATACACGTGTGCATGTGTTTCTGGCTGGTGGAAACTTAGGTCCTGCCTCACTGTTAATCGATCCAGATGTATTTTCGTTTCTTCCCTGGGCTGCGCATAGTGTTTGTTTCTGCCACAGGCGACTCCACCCAAACTCACGTCATTTACTGTTGCGCGAGACGGATCGACTTTTATCATTCATGGGCAGTGCCGTGTTACCCTTTTCCCATGTATTTGTCAAATTGTCCCCAGCTGGAAATCATGTTTAACCGCTTCACTGGCGGTGGACGCAGACCGTGTTTTTGAAATCATTGGCAATTCAACACCAACACTCCCCATCCGTCCAAGGAACATGGACACGAAATGGTCTCATCAAGAGGCATACATCCTCACGAGCCCCCGCAATTGCGGGGGGGCTGATGAGGATCTATACCTCTTGCAGCTGTGTCGTGTTCATTTTTGTTTTCGTTGAAGGGCTTATTTATGGGTAGTACAGATATAGCTGGACCCTTTTAGCCCCAAGGTCCCATTTCTCAAATTTTGGAGGTGTTGCCTAATGACTATGTACCAGTTGCAGGAGATGGATTCACCATGATAATTCAAGGGTAGTGCCAGATTAGCTTGGCGCCGACAGGCGCCAAGCTAATCTGGCACTACCCTTGAATTATTATGGTCAATCCTGTCGGCGCCAAGCTAATCTGGCACTACCCTTGAATTATCATGGTCAATCGATCTCCTGCTGTTTGGACTCCGGGCTAAATGGGTTAAAGCCATCTGCTCCATAGCAGGCTTTGACAGGAACAGTTCGCAGATACAACGGATATTAACAGTGTTGCCTTGCCTCAACTAAGACTTTATTTTTTCACTTCTCAGTTTCACAATCTATGTCAGCAGGCGCACGTAACAGAGGTGCACTACTGCTTCCTACAAAGTAGAGAGCAGAACAGCCTTTCATTGTACGACACTCATTAACTCATTCAAATCCGACGGCCGTATTTCCCCAATTTTGGAATCGTCATGTGACAACTAGGCACCAGTGTGCAGGAGATGGATCGACCATGATAATTCAAGAGTAGTGCCAGAGTAGCTTGGCGCCGACAGGTTATTTGCCTTTCTAATCAGTTTGCTTTCCTCATATAGAGTACAGTATAATATGGAGTTCGTCTTAATATTCCCACAGTAGAATAGACTTAGGAGTATGACGCAATGCAAGGTGACGTAAATTTAGGACACAATTATTTGTTGAGTACCAACGGAGAAGAACACGCTTAGAAAGACGGTACAACAATTTATTAATTTCGGTAATACCTTTGTCAAATAGACAAACAACAACATAGAGATTAGCCGCTACTTATCTCATGGCAGAGGATGTGGCAACTCTAGTTTAGTGACATGGCATGCACAGAGTATTAAATCATGCACACAGATTTAATTAGAGACAGTATGAATTCACAGCTGAATCAGCTGTCTCTCAGATAACAGAGTGAGTCAAGATCGGAGATCTTGTGATTAATGACTGATGTGACACGTCATAACTTAAGCTAGTTTTTCAGATGTGTAGTCGCCTGCAAAGAGAAGATTATCAGATCGAAGGAGATGTTTAAGCTGAAACCAACAGGAATAATAATAATAAATTATTTGTTTGTTTGTCTATTTTGACAAAGGGTATTTACCCGAAATATTAATAAATTGTGTTGTACCCGTCTTTTCTAAGCGTGTTTCTTTCTCCGTTGGGTACTTCTTTGGTAGATGTTAGGTTTCTGTAGAAAACATGTAGCCTGCTTATATTGCATATATGCTCAACATTTTATTCACAGCCTTGCCTGTGATGGTCTTTTTTTAGTACTCGCACATGTTGTTTATTGGTCCTTGAATGCCGAAGTCCGCAATAAACGCCATTCAGGTTGGTACTATCAAACAGTTCACGCCTCTGTAGCGCGTACTTTCTACAGTCACAATGCTTTTAATAACCCTTATCATTCGGTTAATTAGTTATTTGGGTTTAACGCCGAGCAGCCGACTAAGGCCATCTCACGGCGGGCTTATCATTTGGAATACACCAATGTGTGAAATAAGTTGGTCTAAAATAGTTCAAGGGTGGTGCCAGAATAGCTTGGCGCCTCTTGGCGCCAAGCTATTCTGGCACCACCCTTGAACTAAAGCCACTGGTCTATATCCTTATCCATTGTAGCCGGCTTGCGTATGGCAGTGTACAAATTTGAAGCTTTTAGTCTCAGTATGATATGGGTTATTGCGCGAAGTCTCGTGCCTTATACTAGCTGTGGGTGGTAAACGTGAGCTGGTCTGCGATTTTGAACCTTACGGCTGCAGGCAAACTGACAAACCAGTACACATGTACTTTTAAGTTCGTTCTCCTTATAGTACAAGTCTTTACATAGCACGTTGTCATTTTCTCCTTACTGTGCTTGAACAGGATATGTGGCAATTAGCCAGTATTTCTATTTTTGAGGAAAGTGAGATGTTCATTGTTATGTAATGAAAATCTCGCTTTTCTGAAAAAAAAAATGAACAAACTGTGCTTTTGCAAGACAACGGCAATTATCGAATAGCATTCCGCAGATTTCAGTCTGCAACTTACCGCCTAGAACAGCAGAAGCGCACAAGCAATAATTCATACCTGCTCTGTCTTTGGCACAAGCATAAAAATATATTTGAAGCTATCGCATGCATATCTGTCCTGTCATGGCTAAAAACTGTAAGTCTATATTTGTGAAAGGCGGGATTTTCGTATTATTACAATGTAAATCTCGTTTTCGCAAAAACTGCGCGGCTTATTGTCTATTGCCTTCACAGAGCAGATAATTATGCCTGCGATCGATTCAAATAATATTTTATGATTGTGCCAGTGGTTTCATAGGACGTTGTCCTTATTGAAACCATAAGATACTAGTATAAACCGCGACAATATCCACATACGTGTAGATTTATTAATTCTTACTGTTACAGAGGCAGTACATGTAGATGTTTAACTCATTGTGTCCGAGGTACGAAATCCCCACATTTTGGAGTTATCCTCTGACGACTGCATTACAATTCAGCAGACAGATCGACCATGATAGTTCAAGGGTGGTGGCAGGGTAGCTTGGCGCTCATAGGCTCCAACTATTCTGCCACCATCCTTGAACTATCATGGTCGAGCCATATATTGCTTTGGTGTGTCGCGGGTAGAATGAGTTGAGACCAAAAAGGCCACAGCCAAGTGTGTAATTGCAACGGAAATCCGGAACGAAGAAAGAAACAAGCTTAGAAAAGACAATTAGATCAGAATGACTTTAAAAATTACAGACCTGTGTCAAATCTTCCATTTATATCAAAGGTCATTGAGAAAGTTGTGCTCTCTCAGACCCTGAAGCATCTCACCGTAACAATCTCTTAAATCCCCTACAATCAGCCTACCGCGCGAGTCACAGCACGGAAACAGCTTTACTGAAAATCATGAATGACTTGTTGCTTGCACTGGACGATGGTCAGATTTCGGTTTTAGCTTTGCTGGATCTGTCTAGCGCATTTGATACGATTGACCATAGCACCTTGTTCTGTCGCCTTGAACGTGTCTTTGGTATCCAGGGACAGGTTTTTGATTGGTTCAAATCATATTTGTCTAACCGGTCACAGACTGTTTCTGTCTGTGGTCATCTTTCAGTTGCCGCCCCTCTGTGTTTCGGAGTACCCCAAGGGTCAGTCCTTGGGCCTGTGCTCTTCATCATGTATATGCAGCCCTTGTCGGGTGTCATAGCTGCACGCCCAATTTCTCACCACGCGTACTCTGATGACACGCAGTTGTATAAATCTGGCCATGTTGAGCAGGTCGATGCCATCATCCAGTGTGTGCAACAGTCAGTTTCTGATGTTAGAACATGGATGATAGCCAACAAATTAAAACTGAATGAAGATAAAACAGAAGCCATGCTAGTTTCCTCTACCAGAATATCTTCCTCCTTACCGCAGTCCATCACAATACTAGACACTGAAGTTAGCTTTTCTGATCAGGTGAGAAATCTTGGCGTCACTATCGATTGCTGCCTCTCACTAAAACAACACGTTTTGAATGCCTGTAGATCTGCATTCATTGAACTGCGTCGCATTAGTTCCATCAGGCATCTTCTCACACCAGAAGCCACTAAAACGCTGGTCTGCTCCTTTGTCTTGTCCCGACTCGATTACGGCAACGCACTCCTGTGTGGCTGTCCTCAGTACCTTCTGGATCGGCTCCAGAGGGTGCAGAACTCAGCAGCACGGCTTGTTGTCAAGGCAAAGAAGTCAGACCACATCACACCCATCTTGCGTTCACTCCATTGGTTGCCTATCACATCCAGGGTACAATACAAAGTTCTGTCCATCTGTCATACCTGTCTGTCTACTTCTACTGGCCCTGTCTATCTTTCTGATCTTCTTCATGTGTACACACCTTCAAGACAGCTCCGTTCCTCAGCAGACACTAAACTATTACGCTTTCCGACTGTGAGAACTAAGTCTTTTGGCGAGAGGTCTGTCTCATACCAAGGACCATTTCTCTGGAACAAACTCCCACAGTCCCTCAGATATGTTGAACCAGCGAATAGTTTCCGGCAGTCTTTAAAGACACATCTATTCCTTTAAACGTGCATTCACCGTTATAATTATTTTATTTTTGTTTTTGGTGCTGCTGTCAGTGAGAGCTGCCTAGTGTATCTGTTATTAGTTTTATGGTACACGTATATCTTTGGTGTGTGTGAGCATTTCTTGTTGGTGTGTTTATTCTGCTAAGTTTATTTTCCCTGTATATCTTGTTGCGTGAGTGTGTATGTTAGGGCATATATATGTGCTGTAGGATGCAAGGTCTGTGTATGTTAGTATGTCATTTGTACGGCGCCTAGAGCTTTTCTTTCAAAAGTATAGGCGCCTTAAAAATATACATTATTATTATTATTATAATTACGAAACAGTCGTGTCGTAATTGTCTTCCTAAGCGTGTTTCTTTCTTCTTTGAGGTTTTCTTTGTATGTGGACGCATAGCAGCGGCTGATGTCAATCTCCGCCCCCGAATGTCCACCACACCACTACCCCCTGCTTTGTCTGTTAATAATACCAGACCAGAAAAACGCATGCCTCCTGTTGTGCGTAATGACGTAGCAATGGCCTTTGTGTTTGGACTGCACCTTTCCCCTGCAGTTCCCAAGTTACTGTTTTTATGTAACTGGTCTGTGATTTTGAATCTTACTATGGCTTAACCCTTCAGCTGCCGGTAGCACGTTTTGTTGCGATGATTCCTGCAGGAGTCATTGGGACAAAAACCGCTACCGACAGCCAAAGGGGCTAGTGGCGTAAGGTCTAAATAGCAAAACCAGGATACCTTTGTGCATCTCCATTGCGTTTTGTTTTCGCATTTTTCCCAGAGGTTTTTTTTTTATGTGCTAGTCTGCAATTTTGAACCTTACAGCCTAATACTGTAAGGTCCATAATCTCAGCCCCTCATACATTTGTGTAGATACAGTTTGGCCTTTTGTGTTGACAGATGTGATGCGGGCTTTTGATATTATTTGTCTTTACAATGGAAAACACGTTGACTGCACTGCAGTGTTACGCATATGACAGACTAAACTTCCAATGGTCGCCAGTCTTGACTGAACTCCAAATATAAATTAACCCATTTAGCCCCAGCGCCCTGGAGACGTGTTGACCATGATAATTCAAGGTTAGTGCCAGATGAGCTTGGCGCCTTCAGGCGCCAAGCTCATCTGGCACTAACCTTGAATTATTACGTTCAGTCCGTCTCCTGTACGTGGCACATAGTCGTTAGGTAACACCTCCAAATTTGGGAAGTGCGACCGTGGGATTAAATGGCTTAAACGGAGCATTGTCTTTGTGTTGTAGCTTTCACTGTGTTTCATGGGTGTTTTCTGTTACACAACGCGATTTTGTAAACAGTCTCCCACCCCTCCGTTGTTCCTTGCTTCATATTCACGCACCCAGTTAATTGTTACCTGCTTAAGATTATCTCTGAATTAAAAGGTGTTTTTTTTATGGTGATATCCATTTTTCCCATTGTCGGTTTTGTGCTATTATACGCGAAAGTGACTATACATAAATCTCCAGAACTTATATTTTGCTTAAATAACTTTGTATCTAACACACTTACGTATTCTTTGCAAGTACGAAAACGTTAAACAGGACAATAGTGTTACGTCTGGGTTATTTGCCATCAAGCTAGTGTTCCATGCCTTTCTGGGCGTGTCAAAGGGACGACACAGTAAATTACACTCTGCTTATGTTTCATTTAACACTTTAAACTCCCAGAACTAAATGACTTCCATTCTTTAGAATGGAAGTCATTTAGTTCGGGGAGTTAAAAGCGTCAGAATACTGTATTACCCGTTTAAATTGATCTGTGAATTAACGCATTCGAGACGTGCCCCCTCCGGATACGCGGCATAAGCCGCGTATGCGGAGGCGGCACGTCTCGAATGAGTTAACTATCACGCCTGCACCGCTGGTGTTTTGGTCTCTTTTGTTCATTTATTTATTAATCCATGTTGTTGAAAGATTATAATTATTATGTCGATAACATTATCTAACAATGTTAATAACACTTTGGTAGCGATTTTAGCTGAATATTTCAGTGAGTATTAAAATTGTTTTCTGCAGTATTTATAATGCATAGTGCCCAGCTTTCTCTGTTTTAAATTTGTGTTATTGTAGAGAATCTGTGATTTTGGACCAAACGGCTGTAGGCCAAAATCACAAATGCCTTCATGCCTGTGGCGGTTAGGTTTTAACTACGGAATAGCAGACATTCAATTATCGTCTATAATTACACTTCAATAGGGAAGACCTCGCACCTGTACGAGACAGATTCACATGTGCCACCGCGTGTGCGGGGACTCATTCATAGTTATTTACGTTTCTTTCCTGAAGTAATAATCACATTTGTGTTATCATTGAAATAGGAATACTTTATTCGGCTCGAGTCACAAACATAAACGCGCAATTTAAAAACGAATTAATATCTGTCTTAGATAAGTGAAATGTTATTGCAAGGTCATGAGCCTTTTGACTGTCAGTATAGCTTTTTTAAAAAAGCTACAAAAAGCGATACTGACAGCCAGAGGTTTAATTCGTGTGTGTGTGTGTGTGTGTGTGTGTGTGTGTGTGTGTGTGTGTGTGTGTGTGTGTGTGTGTGTGTGTGTGCGTGCGTGTGTGTGTGTGTGTGTGTGTGTGTGTGTGTGTGTGTGTGTGTGTGTGTGTGTTGTAGACGTTTCCTAGTTTTGATTCGTAGTTATTTTGTTAATGCTTCGTTATATTTATATTACTAATATTTATATTAATATTCGTTTACTATGTCACTCGTGTGTTTGCATCTTTTGCTTGGAGTCCACGATAGGGTCGTCTATGTTATAAAGTGTGTCACATATTTTTAATGATTGCATTTTCTGCGTGTATCTATGTCAATATTATTCTGTTTGCGCACAATCAACACTTGCATACAAAATAACTGCCGCTGTATCAAGCCTCTTTTCAATGCTGTCGGTGGCAGAATAACACTTTCGTACAACACATCTGCCGCTGTATCAAATCTCTTTTCGGTGTTGCTTGCGGCAGAACGTCTAGCTGTACAAATAATGACCTTGTCTACCTTGTTGAGTGCTGCGGTGTTTTTGTGACCGCAGAACGGAAGGTGAACCCACCAAACACTGGGATATATTTTCTGAATGTCTTTAGTGCTTGTAAGGAACGGAGAATGTGTGTAATTAGATAGAAAATAGAACCTCCTTGGTCAAGCGTTTAAGTGCAAGCCTCAGGTCAAAACTCTTCCATTTGTGAGTCCTTCTCTGAAGTTCAGGAGACAGATCGACCATGATAGTGCAAGGGTGGTGCCAGAATAGCTTGGCGCCTGTAGGCGCCAAGCTATTCTGGCACTGAACTATCGTGGTCGGTCTATCACCTGTTTGGTATATATTGGGGCTGAAAATGTCGCCTACAGGCGCCAACTAAAGCTAGTTTGGTATCACCCTTGAATTATTATGGTCGATTTATCTGTCATGTAGCAGAGCTGAATAGGACGCCCATACGTGCCACGCTGTTCTGGCACCGCCCTTTAACAATCATGGTCGATCTCATGTAATAGGGCTGACAAGGTTGCTTATAGGCGCCAAGCTATTTTGGTACCACGTTTGAACTATAATTGTCGAATTATCTGCTAGATATCAGGGCTGAAAATATTGGTTACAGGCGCCAAGCTATTTTCTGAAAGATTACATTACAGTTCAGGAGACAGATCGACCATGATAGTGCAAGGGTGGTGCCTGAATAGCTTGACGCCTACAGGTATCACCACCATTCACCTATCATGGCAGATCTATCTCCTGTTGTTGTGAATCGGGGCTGAAAAGGTTAAGTTAAAGAAAGTGCGTTTTTCCACTTTCTTTAGCACTGGTGATAGAGCAGGTGTGGGTCGAGATCAGCTTTTTCACGATGCCAATCATGCGTATATCTCTTTCGATCACTTCGCAAAATGTCAGTTTAGCTCAGTTCGGTCAAGATTGGACCTCTGCGCTCGGAGACGCCCACACGCGCTCCAACCCACCCATCATAAGTCTTCCCAGAGTTCCTTTCTATATAGTGCCAATATATGGATCTCTCGTGTTATTTCAAGTCTGCCCAATGCCCGCTGCTGCAGAATAGCGCAACTGAAGTAGCGGTGTGTGTTTCTATCTCAGACCTATCGCCGAATGACCCTCCTCTACCCGAGGAACAATGGCAGTTAGTGGGCCTATCAAGGGACAATCTACATCTTGATTCTTACATCGGTTGTTTCAGTGATCAGGGTATGTAGACAGGACTACGGTGTGAAAGGCTGAACTACGTCCCCAAAGACCCACTAGGCTGCAATGTATGTTTGTATCTGATAAAATATAAGTCGATGTTGTTCATTTCAAACATCTGCTAGCTGCAAATAGATTGGCACACCTTCAACTCGTAGCAGAATTTCGAAAGCAGGCGGGAAATTGACATAATTTGAAGAAATTGGTGACCTTTTGGTGTGCAAAATTTGATCGAGAACGTGTCCGACTCGTTGGGACAGATTCTGCTGCAAAACAGCGTCCACACTACACTAAATGCTCTTGTCAACATTCTTGCAGGTAGTACAAGTGGTATTCTGTGTTTAAATTAGGGAGTTTTAGTCTTCTCCAGCTGAAAAGAGTGCCTGATGTTGGGACTACGATGTGCAGGAATCGTCGCGGTTACGCCGAGATGGCCTAGGGTGTGAAGAATGTGGGACTACACACTGTGCAAAAATCGCTGCACCCCAGCCTATGTTGAATTGTTACACTTATTCATTATGTAGCTGTCTGATTTAAATATACAGTAAAATACTATCAATAAACTAGTTGAAATTTCCATAAAAGGTGTAATAAAGATACATGCCGGAAAAAAGAAGTATGATAGAGGCAAAGGAAAAGTGTCTGTTATGATAGAATGCGTTTCGCTTTGCTAAAATACCCCGGCTGGAATGTTGACTATTTTATATGAGGCTGATCTAAACGAACATTTGTGGGAACAACGAACACAACACACGTTACACCCAAGTCGTGTCAGCTGCATGCAATGGCTTATGTTACTTATGGATGTTCATTGACTATCCCCTGCAGTAACTAACTCCTATTTAGGTCCCCCTTGAACTATATGACTGTTTTTTTCAAATTTGCAGTGGACAGAAAGTCAGTCTGAAAACCACTTCATTCAAAATTTGTTGGAAACATTTTTATAAGAATCCACATACCTATTGACATACCAATTTCTTGATCACTTACCTTGACCTTTTCGATGGGTCATCCAAATTAGTATGCTTAGGAAGGTCTTACCATCAGGTATCTTTGTACTAAGTTTGGGCATCGGGTTGTGAATAGTATTTGAGGGCAAAAAAAGTCTTTTGTCAAAATATTGCTAGTTTTGACGTATTTCCTGATCCCCTGTGACCCTGACCTTTGAGAGAGCTCACTAAAATGTGTACATTTAGAAAGGTCTGGCTTGGGCCAAGTTTGAAGTCTGTGGTTTTCGTGGAAAATACCATCGTTAAAGTTTACGATGGACAGACGACACATTTTGCACACTTAAATCTCGCGGATTTCGACAAATTATGACAGTTTGCGGCCACATGTTTTACCCCTGCAACTAGCTACAGGTGCGCCAATCTATTTGCAGCTAGAGAATGCTTAACATGAACAATATTGACTTACATTTTGTCTAATCCAAGCATAAATTGCAGCCTAGTGTGTCGTACGGGACGTTGTCCTTACTTCCGCTATTTGCACAGGCGTAGTCCTGTCTAATACCCTGGTGATACTGAGAATCTTACTCTCGTGGTTTTAAAACCTTATCCTACTAGCGAAAGCGAGTAGGATATGGTTCTAAGACAACGAGAGTGAGATTCTCAATATCACCTAAACACCGATGTAAGAATCTATATCAGTCTTACTCACCTTTTTCTTCGCATGAATACGATGTGAGTTGGTTTTCGGAACACGCCTAGTCACAACACAACAGCCGCCGCCATAATGTCTTGGCAAAGATCTTGACGTAATTTACTTTGTATCGTAACGTCAATATTTTGGTGGCCAGACAAATGTACCTACATGATGATGTAATAGCGCAATACTGACATGACATCCGTGCCAGTCCTCACTGTGAAATGATGTCATTGCGTGTGAGCAGAAAGTAGTTCATGTTTCACTATAATATCGCGTGTGCCCGTACTAGGCCTTTTTGTTGACCAGAATTTCAACTAGTACTACTTGTATGTGCTAGACATTTTTGTACATACGTGACCGTTCACGCAACAGGGCTATATTACACACATATGTGATACCGCTTCTCCACTCAAAGGCGGCAAAAAAGGAGGTGTGTAAGTAATCTTGATAGAAAACCACTGAAATGCTGTAGTAGCGTGATACCTGATTAGCCCCATTAATTTATTATAAGCTGATGATCAGATGCAAGATGCTTGGCGCAGGATGAGATCCTTTAGCAACAGCAAAAGCGTGAGCCCCGGCAAATTATGGTTGCTCGTGAAGATCTACGCTTCTTTCAAACTTACTGGGTTAATTGGTGCCCAGATGTGTATGAATATCTATGATAACCCATTTAACCCCACGGCCGCATTCTCCACAGTTTGGAGGCGTCACCTAACAACGATGTACCAGTTGCAGGAGATAGATCGACCATGACAGTTCAAGGGTAGTGTCAGATTAGCTTGGCGCCTTCAGGCGCCAAGCTAATCTGGCGCTGCCCTTGAATTATCATGGTCAATCCGTCTCCTCTTGTAGAGCGGCTTTGGTGTTAAATGGGTGAGAGGTGGGTTAATGACTGAGAGGCAATAACTGACAGAAACCGGCGCTATCCAAAAACCTGAGAGACGAGCTTTGGGCTGCACATTCATATGCGTGTACGGTTCGGGCCAGAAGGAAACAACTTGACAGTATAGTATGTCTGCATCCCAAGCGAGTTCCTGTACAGTTCCGGAGCTATGGGGTCGTCTATATCAGCTCAAGGCCAGATTCAACTTTACGTTTGACGCGGCGTCAAATTACGATCATAAAACCGCGCACTACAAAACTGTGAGCATTCTGCATTTTACGCACAACACGCACAATTTATCGTGCGTGGATTGTGCTAGTCAATGATCAGTGAATACCCTTTTGTACTATTGTGGAGACGCGTAAACCGAGCCAACTAAAATCGACCACCAAAGCATACTTAAATGCCAGATGTCGCCGATTTTCTCAGCCAAATGCTTTTGATAGTGCTTGCTGCTGTCTTCGTAAAACATCACTAATAACCCGCGTATCACTCCCTCGGCTGCGACAGTTGTACGCATTAACCCTGACAACCACCTTAACCCATTTAACCCCACGGGCGCATTTCCAAATTTTGGAGGTGTTACGTAACGACTGTGTACCAGTTGCAGGAGATGGATGGTCAGTCCATCGCCTCCTGTATGGCGTCGGGGCTAAATGGATTAATAAGATGATGCAAATGAGGCCGGAGAAAGGTTATGAGGCATCAGCCCAAAATGAGGCAGTGACTGTGACCCTTTAGAAATTATGCCTCACTCCGGTTCATGTAGCTGACGTACTAGTAGAGACTGAACTCTTGCCGGCCTGTAACCCTCTGGCTGTCGGCAGAGCGTTTTGTCGAGGCGATTCCTGCTTGAATCACCTCGACAAAACGCGCTACCGACAGCCAAAGGGTTAAATACTCATGGTCAGATGACCCTGCGTGCCTCCCTGACCAGGGATCAGTTGAGTTGCATGAGTGAGCTTAGTCCTGCGCCAGCCACCAATCAAGGTGCTCCGCTATAGCTTGGTGGCTGGAGCGGGACTAAGCTCATTCATTCAACTTGCCCCGGTGGTTTTCCAAAACCTCTCCCGACAGAGGAAGAGACAATGTAAATGTGGCTCATTGTTCCCAATAAAAAGTATAGGTCCTCCGGCGGGGTTCCGCATCTGTGCTTCTTATAGATGACATGCGGTTCGTTTAGAGGCTGCATGGCCGAGCTCCGAAGACCTTTGATAACCTTGCTGCAGTGAATGCTGCCGATTGTCTGCTTTTCGTGCTGGAGAGTGCACGCTTAATGACCCCCCCCCCCCCCTCTACCCCCTCCCCCCTTCATCTTGACGTAGGCATACACCTTGAATGAATGAGCATCAATTCAGTCAGGAGCGTTATGGTATTGAGGATAATTATATTATATATTATTATATACCTCCGGCAGCTGTTTGCTGATTGTATTTGAGGTAGAAAGGCAACACATAATAATAATAATAATAATAATAATAATAATAATAATAATAATAATAATAATAATAATAATATAAAAATAAATAAATAAACTCCAGGACAGAACAAACAGTGCAAATACCTGTGTTCAAGTTCAACTAATCGTTTGCTTGTCGGTAGCGGTTTTAGTCGCGATGATTCCTGTAGGGAGGTATGGGTTCTGTTCCTGTAGGAATCATCGCGACTAAAACCGCTACCGACACTCAATGGGTTAAATCCATTGTATCTATAAGTGTATGCAAACAAGTATATACTGCAAAACTCATGTTCTGGTTATATTAAAATAATCGGCGGAAAAATAAACACGCTTTAAATTTCAAGGACAGGGCAGTTTATTACGATTACCACGACAAAAAAACAAAACCAAAAAAAGTTTGTCCTCCTTGCTATTGGAAACAGCGTGTGCCTTTGTCATGCTGTTTCTTGCACTGCACATAATTTTACACGCTAAGGCCTTAACTGTCTCTGGCAAAGGCGTGGAGGAAAAGGTGCCGACAGTTGGTTGGTTAGTTCGGGTTTAACGTTCACAGAACCGAGGTGATCATGAACGGCCCTGACGGGCGGGTTCCGATAGTGTATTGACCCAACCTTCTATAGTAATGTATGCTGGTGCTGGTCTGTGATTTTGGCCCTTACGGCCTGCGGCCGTAAGGGCCAAAATCGCAGACCAACACACCCATACATCAGGGAAGCTTGTTTCCGTGATAGAACCGTGCAGAATCGCCCCCTTTGTTATCCCGTAATTGAAAATGCCTCTGGTTTAACCCATATCATCCTGAGGCTAAAAGCTTCAAATCTGTACACTGCCCTATGCAAGCTACATGATAGTACTTGCAGATAAGGATATAGACCAATGGCTTTAGTTCAAGGGTGGTCCAGAATAGCTTGGCGCCCAGAGGCGCCAAGCTATTCTGGCACTACCCTTGAACTATTTTAGTCAAACTTATTTCACACACTGGTGTATTCAGAATGATAAGGGTTAAATGTACAGCGTGTTAACCCTTTGGCTGACGGTAACGGTTTTTGTCGGGGTGATTCCTGACAAAAACCGCTGCCAACAGCCAAAGAGTTAAGGAACATTCCCCAAGACAGACAATTAATTTCCGCGATCTCCGCCCAGATATTTTTCACTTAAGTGACAATTATTTGTTGCACGGCGGAGATTATTCCGACTTTGATGGTACAGTCTGTGAACGCTCTGTTAATCTCCTGAAAAACAGAACTGCAAACGAGATAGAAATGTATAGGCTTCTCTCTTTTTTGTCTACCATATTAAAAAAAAAATACGGTCACGGTAGACTTTGAAATGGGGCTGGGTCGGAGCGCATTCCGGAGCATGCTCATGACGTTTTTGGCGTGCGACCCAGAAATTCTGGCAAAGAAGTAACACGATCATGATAAAAATGACGTTACGTCTAGCTACGCAAACCTTGCTAGAGGACGTCCTTTTGGCGCCAAACGCCGTGTGTGTGTGTGTGTGTGTGTGTGTGTGTGTGTGTGTGTGTGTGTGTGTGTGTGTGTGTGTGTGTGTGTGTGCGTGCGTGCGTTCGTGCGTGCGTACATGTGCGCGCGTGCGTGCGTGCGTGTGTGTGTGTGTCAGTGTGTGTGTGTGTGTGTGTGTGATAGCGACTAGAGCCCGCGTTGGAGGACGGACAAGCTTGAAATTTTAGGCCCCCACCCGGGTCTGCCCTGGGGGACTTGGGTGGGGTTAACTACTTTTTAGTTCCCAGGGTCACCCTGGTCAGCCCCACAGGGTGGGTTTTCCTCTCTATTCCGGGGCATGTGTTTCTGTCTACCGGTCCATTCACCTGTATTTGCCTTTTTAAACCCTCCCTACTGTCTGCACTGCCTGTAGCTCTTGATATTGGATGTGTGTTGCTAAATGGTCTTAGCTTTATTTAGGCCCCATGTGTTAGGTTTATTTAACGTATTGGACCGGCTGGCGACATACATTCAATGTTCTGTTTAGGTTTTTTTCACAAGCAGTGCAGGCACGTCCTGAGAAAGCCTTGTTGCTGTCGGGACGTTAAGCAATGTACAATCAATCAATCAATTTGAAATTTTAGGATATTGTCCTTAAAAGAATTATCTTGGGACTTTTTTTCCGATTTTTTTTTTAATTAAGATGCTCATTGGCGAGAAACGCCCGTTTAAAAAAAAAAACAAACACCGGTTCATCCACTGGAGTACGTAATTTTTCTTATTTTTACTAGATATTTTGCGGATAGCTAGATAAAAGGGAGTTATTGATTGAGTTCGTTAACCAGCATTGTATCTCTAGAACGTTTTTAGTGATAATTAAATATTTTTAAAAAAAATTCACGTTTTGGGGATTAATTTCTCGAATTATATGGGTTAATCTTAAAACAATTGAATCTTTTTTATGAAAAAAACCAATCTACTCATTGATAATCGCATGATTTTTCGTTTACGGTATTTACATAAGCCTACAGTTTGTCTCGGCTGTTGGGTACGATTAGGTCCATTGTGACCTGTATGCCCTAGGTGAGAAAATCAGATGATGTTCTGCACCACTTTTTATGAGTCATTTGTAAAACAGTTAACATAACTTTAAGTTTTCTTTTACGAAAAAGAACTATCTTCTCATTAATACCCGCATGATCTTTCATAAACACTGTTTGCATAAGCCTGCTGTTTGTCCCGGCCCTAGTGGGGTAGGATTAGATAAAATTGTGACCTGTAAGCCCTAGGCGTGAAAATCAGCAAGAAAATTGCAAAGTTGATTCTCTGATTCGTCAAATGTTAGTACTGCGATAAGTGACGTATAACATTGAGTCGTTACTATGAACACATTGTCGTGGAACTAGTGATGCCATGACGTGGAGCTTGAAGTGAGGTCATTTCGCTGCTCGTGCTATTCTTCTTCTTTGGAATAGCTATGCTTCGCCAGACCACGGAGCTTACGAATGGCGGGAATCGCCGTGTGTCCATCTTTATTTCTGTGTGCCAGTGTGTGTGGATCAGAGGGTGGGTTAGAGTAGAAGGAGATGGATTCCTGTCGCTACACGAGCCCAAAAGCGTGCTAATGGCGGGAAGCGCCGTGTGTCCGTCTTTATTTGTGTGCGCCGACGTGTGTGTTGCCGGATCAGAGGTTGGCTTAGAGAGGAGTGAAATGGATCAGTATAATAAGCCTAAAAATATGAATAACTCTGAATGTTCCTAAAAGATAAAAGCTTCTGAGCTCCAAACAATACGGTAGACTTTGGGATGAAATCCTCATCTTGTTGTTCTTGCGTATTTCCCTATCCATTGCACCAGGTATCACGCGCAGCTTAGTTCTGCCTGGTGTGTGTTTGCTGGTCCGTGATTTTGCACCGTTATGGCATAGATTGAACCGCGTCCATTCGGGTTCAACGCAAGAATAATATGTTGTTTATCGACGACGGGCGATACGAATTAGGATACTCTTGAGTTATAGAATTATCCCACTCATTCATTTGTACGTTTGTTGTTGTTGTTTTCCATTCGTTCTTGCCTTGCACTCTGCATGTGTTATGAAGTTAAGGTTATGTTTGACTTCAGTTGGGATTTGTGTGTAGTAGTACGTGCGTGCGGCGTCAATGTGTGTGTGTGTGTGTGTGTGTGTGTGTGTGTGTGTGTGTGTGTGTGTGTGTGTGTGTGTGTGTGTGTGTGTGTGTTGTGTCCAGGCAATTTTCATTAACCCATTGAGCCCTGAAGCACTACAGCACGAGATGGGTCGACCATGATAATTCAAGGGTAGTTCCAGATTAGCTTGGCGCCTGTCGGCGCCAAGCTAATCTGGCACTGCCCTTGAATTATCATGGTTGATCCATCTTTCTGCAAATGCTGCATAGTCATTAGATGTCGCCTCCAAAATTTGGGAAATACGGCTGTCGGGCTGAATGAGTTAATAACATGGTAGCCCTCCGCGGTGTTCTGAACTTGGTCGATCTTTTTACTACCTACATGCCGGCCTTGATCTCCTAGAATCTGTTGTACAGACATCCAGCACAAACTACGCGTGCTGCGCATCAACCCAGCACACAACAATTTATCGGACCGACGGCGGCCTTATTATGGCCGTTCGCATACTGGGACATAACCGCAGTAGCCAATATTTGCACAGCAGCAAAGTGCATGTTCAAAGCGTTTAGTAATTGATCTGGCCGTGGCGGCAGAAAAGACGCTGTGTAGTTACAATCGCAGCCATGTTTAACTCATTCTACCCCAGACACACCCCAGCAAGATAAGGATCGACCATGATAGTTCAAGGGTGATGCCAGAATAGCTTGGCGCCTATGGGCGCCAAGCTATTCTGGCATCACCCTTGAACTATCATGGTCGATCTGTGCCCTGCACTGCAATGCAGTCTGCAGAGGACAACGGCAACATTTGAGGATTTCGGTGATGGGGTAGAATGAGTTAAATAAAGTCGTCACAACAATATTGCATCGCACTATGGCAACCCCCACCCCCCGGCCACCCCGCCACAGCCCGAAAAAAATCTTTGTTCCCTCTTTAACACCATCGCTGCCGAGAAAACTGAACAGCATCCAACTCAAGAGGTATAGATCCTCATGAGCCCCCGCAGTTGCGGGGGCTCATGAGGATCTATGTCTCTTGCCGAAACCACTTTGTAATCGAGCTCTTTGGACAGATGGGGATCTTTGATGTTAAATTTGAAAAGCACTGTCTACTTCAGTCGCTGGCAGGGTTGGGGTTAAAGCCACCTGTTCCAGGCAACAAAGGGTTGACTCTCCTTTATAATTGTTCTCACCATGACGTAGGATAAATTAATAATGCCGCACCAAATGCAGTTTGTATGTCGTAAAGTAAAATGCATTTTTTCTGCTCTTCTTTTACTTTGCGGAACAGGCACTCGTAACTGAGCTTTGCCAGCCTACTGCCCCCAGAGCGTGTCGAGGGAACTGTCCTGAGTACACAGTAAAAGAAGAGAAAAAAAAAAAAAGATGTTTAGGGCTTAATGTCTTTTGTCCACAACGAAGGTGATTTCAAAGACGGGGCACCGAAAAGGGTTCGAACCCAGATGGGGTCGAAATTTGTACAGGCCTCTATTCGGTGCCTCGTCTTTGAAATCACCTGCGTGGTGGACAAAACACGTTAAGCCCTAAACTTCTTTATTATTTTTTTTTTCTTTTACTGTGTACGCAGGAGAGTTCCATCGACACGCTCTCAGTGGGGGCAGTAGGCTGGCAAAGCTCAGTTACGAGTGCCTGCTGACATTGTAAAAAGAAGAGTTAAAAATCTTAGTAGATGCAAGGCAGCACTGAGAACCCGTTATTTCTGCGAATAAGCAACCAAAAGCCCGCACTGGAGTAAATCGCTTTAACTCATTCAGCCCGACGGCCGTATTTCCCAAATTTTGGAGGCGTCATCTAATGACTATGCATCAGTTGCAGGAGATGGATCAACCATGATAATTCAAGGGCAGTGCCAGATTAGCTTGGCGCCACCAGTACCCTTGAATTATCATGGTCGACCCATCTCCTGCTGTAGTGCGTCAGGGCTGAATGGGTTAAATAAGGGAATGCGAGGTCGGTGAGGCCTTAATTGTCAAGGGTATATTGACTTTCATTAGCTTGAGCCACGAACAAATACGTTTTTATGAGTCCATCTTGTGCACTTAGCATTGAAAGAGCAGTTCTGATGTAGATCAAACTGGTTGTCACCCTCTATTCACTAACGCTGGTCAGCGGCAGCGAATCGAGTGTGACAACCAGTGTGTAAATGAATGTGTTCGGCGAAGCGGCAGTCTGACGCCGTGAAAAGTAAACACGATTCGCACGGCGAGCCATGGGAAACTTCACGAACCGCCTTGCTTTTAACACATGCGGCACTGCCGAGAAAAAAAAGACACCCAATCCAACTTCAAGAGGCATAGATCCTCATGAGCCCCCGCAATCGCGGGGGCTCATGAGGACCTATACCTCTTGCTCATACTGCTTTGTATCCATGTTCCTTTGACGACTGGGGCTCGTAGGTGTTGACTGAACGAAGCCGATTCAGTTCAGGAAACAGAATTTGCGTCCGTCCACTTCCAGCGAATGGGTTCAAGGCAATAATAATGCCAGATTAACATACCAGTGTGGGCAACAAATACATTTCTGGTCCGTGATTTGGACCTCATAGTTCTAGGACGCACGGTCTAAAATCACAGAGCAGAACACATTTGCAGCGGGCGCTTATTTTTAGCTGGCTTCCGTTTATTAGGCCTCCTTGTGTATTCTGCATCAATATGTTGTTGGTTTTTTTTTCCCCCAGTCTTTGCCCAGTGCACAAAGGCCATCGGGCCCATTGTCGGCCGCTGTTGGCCCCGCGCACGACTGTGCGCTCGCCAACGGCGGCTGACGTCGGCCCGATGACCTTTTGCCCATTGGGTGTTTACCGTTTCGCATTTTTCATTCTTTTTGGCGGAAAGTGCCTCAGTCAGCCCGAACACAAGGCAGTAAGATAGGGATCATCCATGAAATTCCAAGGTGGTGCCAGAATAGCTGGGCGCTTTTCACCATACTAGTTCAAGGGTGGTGCCAACATAATTTTGCGCTTACACCATGACGAACAGTTCAAGGGTGGTGCCAGAATGAATTAGCGCATGCACAATGACGTACAGCTTAGGGGCGGTGCCAAAATAGCTTAACGCCTACACGGTGATAGTTGAAGAACAGTGCCAAGTTGAAGGGCGGTGCTGAAATAGCGTAGTGCCTGCACCACGATAGATCTAGGCACCAAGGTTTAACGTTCATGGATGATTAGTGTCAGTTAACTAAAACGATCTTAACTTTAAAATGCTTTTAATTTAGAAGCCTGTCGTGCACCCGGCCCCTGAAGTTTATTATGCTGTTGAAGTCTCCGATAACAAGGTCGGATAAAGAAAAGTCGATTTTGTTTTTTTGTTTGTTTTTTTTTACTTTTATTTTTGGATGAGGTACAGACCAATCTTTCTACGTAAATTATTCGCGCGTAACAAACGTCAGGCATATAAAGACAACCACCATTGTTCTCTGACATTTTCTCACATCAGAATCTCAGTGTGGTCCTCAGAGGCTAACCTCTCCAAAATCGGCTGAATTTCGACCTCAAGTTCGCAGTGTTTAATTTAGCTTCCAATCATGAGGTCGTGTTTACCGTTCCTACGTTGTGGTGTTTTTCTTTTTCTTTTCTCGTGATTTCTTTCCCTTAAACCCCTTCAACGGGAACGCCTCCCACATGCAAGAGGCAAAGAACTTCATGAGCCCCCGCAAATCATGAGGTTCTTTGCCACTTGCTGACCCTAGGCACTTCTGTTCCTTGAGATGATGGGATCGTTCGGTGTTGAATTTGCCCTGCATTTAAAGAGGTCATTTTGCACTGACGGTGAAGGGCTTAAAAAAAAACAAAAAAAAAAAAAAAAAAAAAAAACACGCTGTATACCGTGTAACAGGCGAGCACAGCGTTGCCCAGGGAAACGCTATACTCTCTTGTGACACTGTATGTGTTGGGCTTTTAACCCCTTCGCTGCCACTGTAGAAAGCTGTACGTACATTTTTGTTTCTGAAATCTTAGTTTATTCAACGACCAAAAAAAGGCAACACCGTCCAAAAAACATGGACATAAATTGGTCTCAGCAAGAGACATAGATCCTCATGAGCCCCCGCAGTCGCGGGGGTTCATGAGGATCCATGTCTCTTGCAGTTGAATGGTGTTCACCTTTTTCTTGGTAGTGAAGGGGTTAAGTTTGTTTAGTTTCCAGTGTTACGAGATCCCTCACATCCCTGGTTTGCTTATTACAGTCGGAATTATTTCAAAACTGTTTCAGCGACAGAAAGTCCAATGACAGCCTTACTGAAAAAGAAAAGCCGCACACATGCAAACGTATCGAAATGGCTGCAGAAAGAAATAGCACAAACTGAACTGAGTGAAGAGGATAAAATGTACCTACGAAAAAGAAAAAAGCACGGATCTGTCTCTTTTTTTGGTGGTCATTTTATCCACCACTTTCAATTTCTCTTTCAGCGGGGTTTCAGAGATATTTGATTACTTAAGTTGATGGAATCTTTCACAAAAAGTAAATTGCCTGCACAATGAGCGGTTTTTACTTCGATCCTCAGCAGAATTTCCGGCCTCAGTTACTTACTTACTTACGCCTGTCACCCCTACCCGGGTATAGGCCGTCGACGAGAGACCTCCAGCAACTCCTGTCCTGTGCTTCTCCTTCGATTCCGAGGTGGTTCCCAGTTTCTTGATGTCTGCTTGGAGGTCTCGACGCCAGGAGTTTCTCGGCCTACCTCTTTTCCTCTTTCCCTGGGGGTTCCATGACAATGCCTGCCTAGTGATACTGGAAGCTGGTTCCGGCCTATATGTCGCGAATTACCTCCGCAACGTAAGGATGTAAATATATAGGGCCTATCGCTGTCATCAGGGAACACAGAGTCTCGTGAGCTCCTGCAGCCGCTGCAGGAGCTCATGATAATCTATGTTTCTTTCAAGACGAAACGTTTAGCTGCGATACTGTCAAGCGGTGACCGGTTATTGACAGGAGGCCATTTAGAGGGATGTTTTCCATTGGCGGACTGTCCTTGAAAGGTGACATCTGATTGGCCGAAGCCCAACTTCCTGTAGCTGGCTGCGACCCAAAACCGTTAACCGTTTTTACCGTTACGTCATAGGTAATCTGGTTGGGCATCTAGGGTCATCCTGCCGCAAGAGTTCCCTGTGTGCTTTCCATAGCAGCTCCTTTCAAGTGTCCTAATTGCTTTGAAGATGATCTCGTTCGACCATCGTAAACTCACGTATACGTGTGTGTGCTGGTCTGTCATTTTGTACCTTACGGCCGGAGGCTGTAAGGTCCAAAATGACAGACCAGCACACACTGAGCCTATGGTTGTAATGTTCAACAAACCCACAGAGCAGAACTTACATATGGAAATGGCCACGGAGGGTGGTCGCCTTTCAGTTTCAGACTTTGCTTTGCATCATAGAGTCATCGCAGGGTTATCGTGTGCTCTCGTAAGCAAGCCATTACCCTTTGCTTGTCTGGTAAGTGGCGGCTCTTTCCTGATTGAAGCTTTTCTTGACAAAGGAGTGTTTCAACTCCTGCGCGCTTGTGATGCCAGTCAATGCGATTTTTTTCACAAGTGCAATTTTTCTCGAAACAAATGGCGCGAGTCAGATGGTCAGATGCGGTTCTTTCATAAGCATCCTTTCCGTCGCGTATTGTGTTTCAATCTATTGTGGAAAAGACAAGAGAAGACCGTTTTTGCTTTCAGAGAACAGCATTGCCCTCTATCTCTGAATAATTAGTTTCCTTCTTCAAATAAAAAGGAGTCTGAGCGTGTTTTGTTGAGTTAAAAATGAAGCGGTCTTTTCTTCGGCCTGACCGGATTATGACTCGGTGCTTTCGTGTCCAAAGTAGAATGGCGACACATATGTCAAGATGTCCTCGTCCGACATTGAGGTATCTGAGTACGCTTATATAATTCAGTATTTGTGTGCTGGTCTGTGATTTTCTGCCTTACACGGCTGACAGCCCAGACAAGCACACATTAGCGATTTTTAAAAAAAATTACGGTTTTTTGTTATACATACTGATGTTCTTGCTACTGCGTGTTCAAACAAATCCTTCAGTTGCCTGGTTTCACTACATGAAAACATCGTTTCTGCTTCAGTTAGTTCAGGTCTGCCATTATTTGGCAAAAAGCCAATATGTCAATTGTATGAGAAAAGCGAGGTTTTATTATTATGCAATGAAAATGGTCGCTTTTCTCACAATTGGACATAGTGGCTTTGACTGCAAAATGACGGCAGAGTTGTAGGCGACTGTGTGGCTTAAGCACAGAAACCAAAGACACGAGTTCTCCCCCCCCCACCTCTCCCCCCCCCCCCCACCTCTCCCCCCCCCCCCCCCACTTCTCCCCCCCCCCCTGGGATTTTCCGTATGCGGAACAGAAAATGTAAGAGAAAAACTGCGCAAAAAAATAAATAAATAAATAAAATTGAAACAGCTGCAAAAGACTAAGATAAACACGATTGAAGATGGTAGTAGAAAATGATCGGTCAAACGTCATGGTAAATTGTGCCGAGTGGGCAGGCGTGGGACCAGCCTACCGTCACTTATGTACCCTTGCCTTTCTCGAGACAAACTGTCTGGAACAGTCTCCCAAACACTGCGTACAAGTCGCGGGAAATGGATCGACAGCGATAGCTCAAGGGTAATGCCTGATTCGCTTGGCGCCTTTCAGGCGCCAAGCGAATCAGGCACTACCCTTGAGCTATCACGGTCGATCCACCTCCCTCACCTGTCGCTGGAAGGGAATCTGTTGTAGGTATCGACCGCCAACGCCCGCGAGGCTGTAAATCTGTAGCGGGATGTGCCATCTTAGAGTGAAACCCTGCTAGCGCTTCCATTCTGAATAGCACAGAGGTATGCAGTAGACTGATCCTCGCTAACCCCTAACACCCCGATGCGATATGACAGGACGTGGATCAACCGTGATAGTTCAAGGGTCGTGTCAGAATAGCCATTCTGACACCACCCTTGAACTATCATGGTCGATCAGTCTACGGATCTTTGACGCTGACCTCATAGGATCTCTCCAAAATGGTCTGTGAGTCGTAAATTACTGTCTTTGTCTTCAATATGATTGCGGACTGCAGGATATATGTACATCACACTGTGATTATGCTCGGCCTGTACAATCGCAGATTATTAGGTTTTGATGTTGGACTTGATGATGTCCCAGGAGACGGAGTGGGATCGATCCGCGGTGCCTGGGATAGATCTTATACTGTCTAGGGGGTCTAGGGGTCCCACCTTTTGGCGTGACTTTGTCTCTGTCTCGCGGTATCCCTCTGTCTATGCGTCTATGTCTCTTTCTTCCTCTCACTGTCTCTGTCTGTCTGTCTCTTTCTGTCTGTCTCTCTCTCTCTCAGAAAAAAAGGCGTTCCTTTGTCCGATGTCTTGTCATGTTTCAAACTGAAACAACGCCTGGCCGGGAGCTCCCACATATGCGTTTTTAGCACAAGTTTATCCGGCGTTTTTTACATCCGCGCTTGTTATAAAGAAGGTGGGCAACACGTGCGGTGCTGGTCTGTTATTTTGGGCCTCGAAGCCGTTAGGTCCAGAATCACAGACCAGCATACATGATGTGTATAGCTGAAACATAACATCATTTGGTATCAACCATTAACCCATTCGCTGTCAGTATCACGAACTGCGCGTTGGAAACGACTTTTTTAAATTGAAAAGACCGACATTTGGTGAAGAACACAGATGAAAATATGACCAAAATTGGCATAGAGCACTTAGGGCTTACAAGAGACATAAATCCTCATGAGTCCCCGCAAATGCGGGGGCTCATGAGAATTTATGTCTCTTGCAGCTGTGTAGCGTTCGCTTTGCCCCGGCAGTTAAGGAGTTAAGGCAGTTCCGTGTATCAATCGGATGTTACTGTAGTGCATCAAAGCTTGCGTGCTGCGTCCTGGCTGTTAGACATGGAGATCGCACCGTGGATATCATGTCATATAAGCACGGCATGCCGTGCGAATATTCTTCATGTCTCACAGCAAAATCACGACATGGATCATGTCGTGACGATGATGACTTTACATGCGGAAGTGCCTCTGTCGTTATCAGGCAAAAGCCCGTATGTCCATTTTTGAGAAAAGCGAGATCTTCATTGTATAACAATCAAAATCTCGCTTTTCTCAAAAATGGACATACTGTGGGTTTGTTGTTGTTTTTCCTCATAAAACTGCAGGCTTTCACCTCGCAGTGATTTTACAGGGGGATTGAGGTGCATGGGGGAGGGGGGGGGGGGGATAAAATCCAGATTCCCGGTCAGCACACTTCTGCCGTGTGAAGGCGAATGACAGTAGGTGTATTTTGTTTTATGAAAAGCGAGATATGAATTGTATTACAGTGAAAGTGTCGCTTTTCACAAAAACTGGACATACGTCCATGTTTGTGAGAAGCGAGTTTTTCACTGTAAGAGAGATTTTCGTTGTAACACAATGAAAATGTAATTTTTCACAAAAATAAACTTCGGTACATTTTTGTGAAAAACAAAATTTTCATTGTATTACATTGAAAATCTCGCTTTTCACACAGAAAATGGACTTGCCGTCTTTTGCCTTCACGAGGCACACTTCTGATGATATCACTGGGTGAGGATTTTTTTTTTAAAGAAGAAAATTCCCTCCCCCCCCCCCCCCCTACTTATCTACCCTAGCTACGCAGTATTTTTTGTCACCCATATGCCGTGAACCTCGCGAGACATTCCGAGATAAGCTCTCTAGGAACCCTAATGTAATTGATATCGTTTGATAACCTTAGCAAATTCATACATTCCCAGGTGTCAAGAGGGTGCTTGTACATGAAATTGTCACTATCTTTACGGTCGATGCTCTGGCGGCCATATTAGTTCTTATGTTCAGTATCGCTGTGTGCGTGCAATGTTTTCGGGAACCCTTTGAGCTGATCTGACTAAAAATCGAAATTTTAGCGCCGTATAGTCCTTGTTTTCGTCGTCATCATTAACCCTTCCGTTGTTTTATTCCTTCCATTGTAATTCAGTGTCAGTGTGCACCTGTTTCTGTGCAGCTGTTACTGAGAGAAATCCAGAGTTAACAGGTTTGGAAGGGTTAACACCTTGATTACACGATCCAGCTGCAAGACTTGTAATTCAGAGTCAGTGTGCACCTGTTTCTGTGCAGCTGTTACTGAGAGAAATCCAGAGTTAACAGGTTTGGAAGGGTTAACACCTTGATTACACGATCCAGCTGCAAGAGGCATAGATCCTCATGAGCCCCCGCTGTCGCGGGGGCTCATGAGGATCTATGCCTCTTGCTAACGCTACCGTGTTCGTCATCGTTCCTTTGACTTTGAATTTAAAATAATAAAATAATAATTACGGTATTTATAATGCGCTTATCTTATAATAATTATAACTCTAAGCGCGCACTCACAACTCGCACACGCATGCGCACGCTCGAGACAATGACTCACGTAACACAAATAGTGAAAATACATTACGACGGTCAGCTTGGGGTGGGGAGTGTGGTGGTATAGTGCTAGAACTGTTGAAAGAGGTGAGTTTTGAGGGCGGACTGGAAGGAGGAGAGTGAGTGTTTCTGACGGAGAGAGAGTGGGAGGGTGTTCCAGGTGGATGGACCGTATACAGAGAAGGAGCGGGGGCCGAAACGATTCACAAACACAATCTGCTTCCACTGGCAGTGAAGGTGTCTAAGCGCTTACGGATAACCTTTCTCAGTAAGCAAAAGTCCTCGGGCCATCGGCTGCAGTGGGCCCGCGCACAGGTGTGCGCGTGCCTCCTGCTGCCTATGTCGGCTGGAGGACCTTTGCTTAACGGGTTGTCTATCTGACATTCAATATTCAAGATAAGAGTTTGAAGGTCAGGCGATATGCGATATCAACTATGTACACTCGTTATGTTTTTGTCAACAAGGCCTATAATGTTCACGCTTTCAAAGCAAAAGGCAGGGTCAGTCTGAAACCCGACCCTGGTATGGTGTATTGCCACGGTTTTAAGAAGGGTTCGGTTTCAGGAAAAAGCTGAAATATATTAATGATCATGTTTATGGGGTTTTATTACCAGATAGTTTTTGGCTTGTGTTTCACTGCGTTTTATAATAGTAGGGGCTTAATGCGTTTTAAGCACATTTAAATGCATAGTACTGTAATCAAATACAAATCTTGTCAGTCATAACATGTAATATCAAATTCTACCTGCCACGTACTTTGACCTAACTTCTGTGAATGATGTTGCTGTATCTTAACTAACTAACTGGGCGTCTTCGGGCGCAGAGTGTGATCAAGGACGGAAAACCGGATCTTAACTCATTGTGCCCGAGGTACGAAGCACCCACATTTTGGAGTTGCCCTCAGACGCCGGACTGCATTACAATTCAGGAGACAGATCGACCATGATAGTTCAAGGGTGGTGGAAGAATAGTTTGGCGCCTATAGGCGCCAAGCTAAACTGCCACCACCTTGAACTATCATGGTCGAGCCCTATCGTGCTGTGGTGTGTTGCGGGCAGAGTGAGTTAAACCGTCGGCCGGCCTATATCAACGCGTGCGCGGTCCCGATGAGTCATTTGAATCCTAGCCGTCAGGATAACGCCGCCTGCTTTGCGGCTAAACCGAATGTGCACACTCGGGAACTGACCCTTTACGTTTATATCTTGTCCATACTGCTCGATCTGCTCTTGTTTATGAGTTGTTTTGATGATCCCTTCAAGATATGCAATTGGATCTACTTATTGTTTGCATTCGTGCTTGTTTAAACAAGTGATAAATGAATAGTAGGCTATTTTTGTGACGCTTTTGAAGTCGCTATGAGTCAATGTGTTATTTTGCAGTCGGTATGAATCACTGTGTGCTTATCCTTTTTAAGAGTGTTTCTTTCTTTGTTGGAAATTTCTCCTTCACTGTATTTCTCTCTTCATGTTCCCCATTTGTAGTGCCGACTTTATGAGGCGGCGTTAGTCATTCTGTTTGTATTCGCATCTGCTGTGTTATTTATAAGACTTTCTCAAAGCCGGAAAAATGCAAGCACTGCCCAACTGCAAGAGGCAAAGAACCTCATGAGGTTTTTTTTGCCTCTTGTTGGTCCAAATTTGTTTCATTGTTACTTGCATGCATGCGGTTATTTGTCGCCTAATTTTCCATAATTTCCAAAAAGAAATTCGTGTTCATGTGAAAGGGTTAAGGATGTTCGTGTATATGTTCTGTGCAGGGATGTGTATTTGCTTGCACTTTCTGCGCCGCTGAAAATACTCCAAGACCTTCTTGCCGCTGCGATGGTTTCTGTAATATTTTCTCGCAAAATAAAGTCTACTGCCAAGTATTTCCCCAAGGTACTGCCAAGTATTTAATACGCAGGTTGGTTCTCATCGCTATCTTAGCAAAATCGTCTTCTTCATTTCTAATAGAGTGACCAGTTGTAATACAGCAGAATCTGTTTGCAAGAAA